>PVKP010024979.1:5575-34379 GCA_004027715.1 Plecturocebus donacophilus | reverse complement strand
CCTTTCCCTTCCTCCCTCTGTCCTTCCCTCCCTCCCTTCTTCTTTTGACAGAATCTTGCTCTGTCGCCCAGGCTGGAGTGCAGTGACATGATCTCGGCTCACTGCAACCTCTGCCTCCTGGGTTCAAGTGATTCTCCTGCCTCAGCCTCCTGAGTAGTTGGGATTACAGGTGTGCATCACCAAGTCCAGCTAATTTTGTGTGTTTTTACTACAGACAGAGTTTCACTGTATTGGCCAGGCTGGTCTTGGACTCCTGACCTCAAGTGAGTCACCCACCTTGGCTTCCCAAAGTGTTGGGATTACAGATGTGAGCACTGTGCCTTGCCCGACACCTGTGTTCTGATCCAAGTTTTTCTTTTCATCAGCCTATGATTTCACCATCCATGGTGGCCCTTTCTCGGGTTCTCTGCTCTGTTTAGGACCTCCCTGCACCTCACACTGCATTGCTCTCTTGGGCGCTCAAGGCTGCCCCTTGGCCCTCTGCGGGGCCTCTGCGTGGTGCGCGCTGTCCTTCCCTCCTGACATTCAAAGGCATCTGCATCCTTTGTTCTAGCCAGATTTCTCACTCTGTACTGCTTTTCTTCCTAGGCACTTTAATATTCTCATATATCTCCAAGTGCCTTCCTTGACACCTTGCGTCTCCAATAGAACATTCTGTGACAATGGCCATGTTCTTAGATTTGCACTGTTTACTATGGTGACCACTAGCCACATGTAACTACTGAACCCTTGAACTGTGGCTAGTGTGACTGAGGAATGGAATTTCACATTGTATCTGATTTTAGTGCTTACCATATTGAATGGCGCAGCTCAAGACCCGTCCTGTGTCCTTCCTCAGCCCCAGTTAGATGTCTCTTCAGGGGTTATTGTTCTCGAGCTAGGTGCACCGGTAGTCCCAGCTACTTGGAGAGGCTGAGGCAGGGGGGTCACTGGAACCTACAAGTTTTGAGGCTGCCGTGAGTGCCTGTGAATAGCCACTGCACTCCAGCTGGTCAACAGAAAGAGACCTCATCCTAAAAAAAAAAAGAGGCTGGGTGCTGTGGCTCACGCCTGTAATCCCAGCACTTCAGGAGGCCGAGGCGGGCGGATCACCTGAGATCAGGAGTTTGAGACCAGCCTGACCAACATGGAGAAACCCCGTCTTTACTAAAATACAAAATTAGCCGGGCGTGGTGGTGCGTGCCTGTTACCCCAGCTACTTGGGAGGCTGAGACAGGAGAATCACTTGAACCCAGGAGGCGGAGGTTGCAGTGAGCTGAGATCACGCCATTGCACTCACATACTCCACTGCTCATACGACGCAGTTTCTATTCTGAACGCCACTGTCCCCCTAAGTCATTAACAGGCCTGGACATTTTTATTTCTAAATGTTGTTTTGAAACCTTTTTTTTGTTTGTTCTTAAGAAACAGGAGTTGCCCAGGCTGGCCTTAAACTTGGCCTGAGCTCAGGCAATTCTCCCACCTCAACCTCTTGAGTAGCTGGGATTACAGGCGTGTGCCATCATGGTCAGCAGCAGAGACTTCTTAAAAGATGACCAGATTGGCTAGAATCATGGTATCTTCATGTCAGAAAGGGCCTCCTTCCAGGATTTGGATAAAGGTTGAGGTGCACCCAGGGCTACACTAAAAGAGATTTAGACCCACATTTAGGTCAGGTGTGGTGTCTCATGCCCGTAATTCCAGCACTTTGAGAGGCCAAGGCGGGCGGATCATTTGAGGTCAGGAGTTTGAGACCAGCCTGACCAACATGGTGAAACCCTGTCTCTACTAAAACCACAAAAAACTAGCTGGGTGTGGTGATGCACCCCTGTAGTCCTGGCTACTCAGGAGGCTGAGGCAGGAGAATTGCCTGAACCCAGGAGGTGGAGGTTATAGTGAGCTGATAGCCTGCCACTGCATTCCAGCCTGGGCGACAGAGTGACAAAAACAAGAGATTTAGTTCCACATTTAGGACTTGGAAAGAGGCTGGGGAAGAGTCCCGTCAGCACAGTGAGCGCACCATGGAGCCCATGGTCAGAAACTAGTAGGAAATGTGCCTTTTGCAGTCAGCGCTGCAGTGATTCTGAGCAGGTGAGAAGTGGCAGGGAGGCTGCAGGGGCCTGTGCAGGAATGCGATGTCAGTCTTCCCGAGTTTCTCACCAAAGCAGTTTGTGTTGACGGGTCACATCAAAGCAGAAAGACTTCCTGTTTTGATCCCCTTCTAATTAATTCCTCATCTGTCTCACTTTACTTCTGCCAGCATTTGCTTTCTGGTGATAGCACACGTTACATATCCAGAAGGAACATGGGTTTTAAAAACATCGAGGCTTCTGAGCTATTTTTGTACATCAAGTACTAGGACGGTACATCTACGGTCTAGTTGGAATGGAGAGAATTTTAGTCGAGTATGAGCTCCCTTAGTATGTGGGCATGGGCCTCTCCTGTTCGTCTTTTGATTTTAAGCTTTTAGTCAAAGCTATATATGCATAGAGTTGCTGATAATAAAACAGTGCAGGGAAAACTCTTCCTAGTTCTAGTTCACACTGCTGTTTCTGGTCCTCCTGCTACCTCCTTGCTAACAAATAATGTACGTGCCTGTACCTCTACTTCTTGACTTTATCTTTAGATATTACTTGTTGACTTCCAGCTTTAAAGGATGGGAACTGCTCTTCCTCTTCCCACACGACTGACATTACTATTTTATGTGCTGTTTGGGTTACCTTGCCCCAATAAAACACTTGCCTCCTTAGCTCTTCTGTTTTGTCACCTACAGCCAGTATCTCTTGACCCCTCTTGGCAGCCCATCTTCTCCTCACCTTTCCCACCCCCGTCAGAGCCAGGCTTTCCACCTGCCCTGTGACTTTCCCATTGTCAAGGTTGAGAACGTGTACATTCTGTTCTATAACTGCCATTAAGCCTCATTCTTGTCTGTTGGCTTAGTCTAAAATGTTGCAATGTGACCATTCTTAACTTACAAGACCATATATATTATTCACGGTGGAGTCACATAGTGTACTGTGATTACACTTCCATTCTTTTACAGCCTTACTTTTACCTAGAGTTTCAGTTTTCTCCCTTGTCTTACTTTCAGTTTTCCTACGAAACTTCTCACCGTATCAGTTATTTATTCTGACTCCTTTCATATCACTGTTTTTGGACTCTTTGATTTCAGATGTGATTTGTTGGTGTCCTGCCATCATAGCTGAGAATTTAGTTTGCTTGCCACCTCATCTAGAGCCCCTTCCTCAGTCCTCACCACGTGTGCTTTCTCCATCCTCTCCTCCCTATTCTGTTACCACTGTGGGCAGTCGGTTAGTTATTACTTGCCTTAAATTGTCTGGATTTCTCTGGTGATGCTTTCAACCATAGCATGCTTTTGTTTCAGAAGTGCCCGCCTCTGTTTCCCATGGTTAAATTGGGCTATGTGTAGAGCCAGTGGTTCTGAGAATTTGTGGCTTACACAAATGCCGAGTTGCTTTTATGTCACTGTATACCATATTTCCTACCTGTAATGCCGTGCTGTGTCCAGTGATCCAGTTTGTGGTTGATATGCATTAAGTTGGACAATGGTGACATGAATGAAGGTGCCAACTGGTTCTAATAACAGTAGCCTGTTGATGAACAGAAAAAAATAGTAAGCACTCGGGGGTGTGCGGAATTCCAGCTCTCTCACAGACTCTGAGGCTACCTGTGCTATCTCTTCAGTTAGCAAAAGGTGTGACAAGCAACCTGCCTATGCCCCAACCACCACAGACCACCAGCCGCACCCCAACTACCCCGCCCAGAAGTGTAAGTATGACCCTGTCTTGGGGAAGCTGCCGGGGCCTCTTCCTGGTATGCAGAAGGCTCGTTCTGTGTGTGTCTGTGTTTTTCTCTGTGGGTGTGTCTTCTCCTGTTCTTTCGAGTGGCGGGTCTTCCTTTGCAACATTTCTTCTTCTCTGCGCCTCTGGTTGCCATCACAAACTGCATTAGGAAATGACAGTGAGCGTGTGGCCTGGCTTCTTGGTGGAGTTGGTCCTCACTCTCTTCATGAAGGGTCCTAGATGAACACCGACTCCCCCCTGTGGTGACTGTCTGTGTCACCCAGTGTCCTCTCCATATGGGGAGTGAGGGCCTGCAGACCTCTCTGTTGGCCAGCCTGGTGCCAGGAGGGAGATACTGAACTCAGCTTGGCCCTGGTCCCGTTTCTTCCAGTACCCGCCACTGGTCTCTGCCCGCACCAGAGCTGGAAGGACTTGACGCGGGCTGACTGCATCACTCTGGGATTTTCTCACGGACGGGGATGACCAACTGCATTACTCCCCAGGTCTTTCCGAGGAACTAAAAGCATAGGCATGGCGGCTGAGGGAAGCAGGCCTAAGGAGGCAGATGGAGGATTGTTAAGAAGACTCTGCCTTTGCCCCCAGCTCTGCCCACCGTAATATTGCCCCCTCTTGGTCACTGATACAAGTGACTAAGGAGTTCCCTCCCGAGTTCTCCCCACATGACTTTGGAGATCTTTGTCCTCCTCTTCCCTGTTTATCTTCCAGAATGCATGATGACACCCACACATGCCTTTTTACCAGGCAGGAAGAAGTGCAGCGCCCCCCCCCTCCCCGGGTAGTAGTGTGGCCCCCTCCCTGCCCCACTCCTCTTTCCCTTAACCTCTTTCAACCAGACATTATCACCCACCTCAAGACATTAAAACATAATTCTGTCTCAGTCTGTCTGAACTTGGTTAAATGATCCAAGATGTGATGGATCTTAGTGGTTGGCTGGAAGGTTTCTCCCAGTCAGCTGCCAGCAGAACCGGCAGACCTGGGCTGTTCGATAAAGTGCTCTTCACAGACAGCTCATTTGCCTCTTCCTTCAGCCTCTTCATTTATTTCTTACTCATTCACTACTCAGCTCTTTGTCTGTGTCCTTGAAGCCATCCTAGGTCTTACTCTGGTTCTGGATCCTTCAGTCACCCATAAGCTTGTCCTTACCGGGAGTCAGTGGGTCCGTGTTCCCACGTGGACTTAACCATTCTTCTCCTTTTTGATCCTCTCCCTTGGGTGGACAAGTGTGACTTGGTTGTAAGTCCATTTTTCAAGTTGCCTATATATTGATAAAATAAATCCCATTAATGGAAGTAGACTGCATGCCACATTTCGATGTCTTTCTCCAGGGCCCAAGGTTGGACCCAGAAGTGCATGGGGTGCTTGGTGTCACCCAGTCACGTAGTAAGGGTACACAGTTCCAGACACGGTGCAAGAAAGGCCTTCCTTGGCGGTTCAGTACCTTTTTCGCACATCTTTATTCTCTGTGAGCATGACACTCTATTGTTTTTCTAACTAACTGTTAAATCTGAAAAAGCAAGCTGTTCTACCTTAATGCACTGCAGACCACAGACGCAGGGCAGTCAGTGGTGGCAGTGTGTGAACCATGAGTGGGGAGGGTAGGTCAGATTGCAGGATAGCTATGCTCAGGTGCAGGTGGGCAGGCATGCTAAACACCTTGGCTTTCCTCCCCAGACCATTCCCGGAGTAGCAAATCCAGCTGGAGCAGCGGCGATGAGAAGAGGGGATCCGCACGTTCCGAGCACAACACCAGCACCAGCACGAAGAGTCTCCTCCCGAAAGAGTCTCGGCTGGACGCCTTCTGGGACTAGCAGCAAATCAGGACACAAACCGTCCACCCCATGGGGAGAAAAACCCAGACTCCAGGAAAAGGAGAAACGACAAAAACAGGAGAACAGCCACCTTCAGACTGGAGGATGACGAACCCTCAGACGGGCCTGAGCCCCCAGCGCGGGGGCTGCTACACTACAGGACGCCCCGCCTCGGCTTTGACTGCGGACCGTTCACCCACATGAGCCCTGTGCGTTAGGTGTAAATAATGTACAATTTGTGGATGTCACTGAACCTAGAGGACCTTCCCCTTTTTATATTTGTATTAACTTTAACTTATAAAAAGGAAAAAAACAATTACAAAAACAAACCAACCCCAACAATGAAAAGAATGTTCCGGTGTTGGAGAACGGATGGTCAGTTAGCCCGTATGTCACACAATGGAATGGAAGCTGGGCCCGGGGACTGCTTTCACACTCACGTCCTCATCCTTGGTTACCCAGGGGAGGGCCAGCCGTTTTCACTCACGTGTCTATACTCAGCATGCTGGGATTGGGAGTTTTGGCCACAGACTCTATCCCACGAAGCCATTGTTACAACGTTCCTAAAATGCAAGCTCTCTGGACCAGACTGACACAGGGAGAAGCTAGTTTATTTCACGTGATTTAAATGATTCTACTAAAAGGGAAAAAACACAATGTCCTTGTTTACAGAAGAGAAACAGAAACAAGCCCCATTTAGCTCAGTTGCAGAAGAGGCGAGCATAGATAGTGTTAGGATCTTGAACTCTGAAAAAGAGAAATCTTTGCTTTGCTTTGTGGTTCCTTTAAACACACACTCACACACTTGGTTAGAGACGCTGCACTTCTCAGAAGCCAGGACTCAGAGGCAAGGCGCACGCAGAGGACGTTCGAGTCCGGGATGAAGCATGTACGTATTATTTATATGATGGAATTTCACGTTTTTATGTAAGCATGAAACAAAGGCAGTATGAGAGAAAGCAACACCCCGTCATGCTGTCCGTGACACTACGTATGCTGTAGAACCATTTTGTATGTGTGTAAAACAAAACGCATTGATCAAAAAGCAAAAGGTGATGTATGTATATGAGCAAATTGTACGATATCATTCCAGTACGTTTTGTTGTACATTTTAGTTTCGTTTACTTTCTCTTCATTGTTAAGAGGATGCGAACTGTACAGTTTCCAGCTAGTTCCCCATATTAGAGAAGAAATAAGAATATTAGAAGAAAACAGGAGAGAAAGAACATTTGTGAATTGCAGTTGTCAAAAAAAAAAAAAAATAGCCTAGCTGGCCTTATTTGTGAAGCATAATTGCTTTTAGCATATGGAAGTATTTTTTCACATTTTCTTTGTATAAAATTTGTATTAAACTTAAATATCTTTTTGATGGTGGTGTTTCTTTGTGGCTGAGCCAGTAGACTCACACGGTATGCTTTTTTTGGGTTTTCCCATTGCTGCTTCCCCCACCCCTCCAATTTTTTCAGATTTCTCCACCTTTTTTTAAATTAAACTGTTTTGGAAAAATGCCATGGTCGTCCTCGAATTTGCAGTTTTCCATTTAGTCCGGTGGCTGTGTCAGATTTGCACAACCAAATCCAGAAGGGGAGGCCACAACCCCCCCACCCCCCGCCAGGCGGTGGCACGTGGGAGAGAATGGCTCCTCATGGGGGCTTCCCAGGCCAGTCCTCATCAAACAGCTGGGAGAGGAGGGAGTTGTCTTCCTGAGGCCAGTAGGGAGGCCGAGCTAACGGGACTCTCATGGATGGCAGGGGTCCCAGCCCTTCACAGGTGCCCTGGTCCATGGCTCAGCCTGGCTGGAGGTGCTCAGGGTGTGAGTAGAATGAAGCCGGCTTGAAAGGCTGAGGTTTGGTTTCCTGGGCGGCAGTGTCCCTTTTCTGGAACCCAGTAGCTCCCCAGAAAAGATCTCCACAAACCACCTTCCTGTGCCAAGGGCCAAGACGTGTCATGGCCGGCAGGGGAGCTCGGCCCACATGGGTATAAATTTATTCGTGCCAGTCAGCAAACATGCATCGCGTCAGGCACTATGGATCCCATGGCACCGTCAAGGAGTCAGGTCCCTGCCTTCACCAAACGCATCTCAATGGGGACAACCATCACTCAGTTACTCAAGTATTACAGGGGACCTGTCATGAGTCATGTGCAATTTTAGTTACTGGGGACAGATGGGGAGCAGGGCCCAGGAGTCCTGTCATGGTGGGCCTCATGTTCTTCACAGGAAGACACACCATCTACAAATTATTTTTTGAGATGGACTCTCACTCTGTTACCCAGGCTGGAGTGCAGTGGTGCTATCTCAGCTCACTCTCAACTTCCGCCTCACAAGTTCAAGCGATTCTTGTGCCTCAGCCTCTTGAGTAGCTGGGGATTCAGGCATGCACCATTATGCCCGGCTAATTCTTTTTGGATTTTTAGTAGAGACAAAGGTTTCACATATTCCCTAGTCTGGTCTTGAACTCCTGACTTCAAGTGATCTGCCTGCCTCAGGCTCCCAAAGTGCTGGGATTACAGGTGTAAGCCAGGGCACCCGGCCTTTTGTCTTCTTTTTTTGGAGACAGAGTCTCACTTTGTCACCCAGACTGGAATGCAGTGGTATAATAGCTCACTGCAACCTCCACCTCCCGGGTTCAAACGATTCTGCCTCAGCCTCCCGAGTAGCTGGGACTACAGGTGCCCACCATCCATGCCTGGCTGATTTTTTATTTTTAGGGTTTTTGCCATGTTGGCCAGGCTGGTCTTGAACTCCTGGTCTCAGGTGATCTGCCTGCCTCAGCCTCCTAAAGTGCTGGGATTACAGGTGTGAGCCACCACACCCGGCCCCAAGTCATTTTTTTAAGTGAGAAGAATGTTAGCTTCCTGTTCCTGGGCATGCATGTGCGCCTTTCCTCTGTTGTCTCATTTCATCTTGAAGACCAGAGAGGGGAGGGGCCCCAGCTATGGGGTGGGCAGGGGGCAAGTCATCCATTGTCTTCTTTCAGCTCCCACCTTTCTTTACTTCTGCACTCTCTGCTCCTTCAACCTGGCACCCTCTTCCGTGGCTGCCGCCTGATTCTTCAGATGTTACCTCTGAAATAGCCACACGCCCACTGGCCCCTCATGCCCCCAGTGTTTTCTTCATATCCCTGGGCAAAGGGTGTGGACATTTATCTTTCCCTGTGTGTCCCACTTGGATGTGAGCTGGGCGAGGGAGGGGCTCTGTTCCCTGCTGTGTCCCCAGGGCTTGGACACAACGAAGGTCATGCAGCTCCGGAGTATCCAGCAGCACAGTGTTCAAATGCAGAGGCCACCTCGAGGTGTCCCAGTGCACCCCCCATCCAGCCTCTGTTGCAACCTCCCTTAGAAGCAAAGACATCCAAGGAAGAAGTGGCTTGCTGACTTGGAGACAGAGAAATGGTTTTTGACCAGGTAAAACAGCCACATGACTCAAAGCTGAAGATACGAAAGGGTCCACAGGATAAAGCCTCTCCCCTCTACCACCCTGTTCCCCTCCAATTCCTCAGGGAAGAGTCTGTATTTACAAACAAATGCAGAGACATTTTTCTCTGCTTTTCTTTCTTTTCTCTTTTAAATTATTTTTTTTGAGACAGTGTCTTACTCTGTCACCCAGGCTGGAGTGCAGTGGTGCCGTCTCAGCTCACTGCAACCTCCACCCCACCAGGTTCAAGCGATTCTCCTGCCTCAGCCTCCTGAGTAGTTGGGATTAAAGGCACCTGCCAACACGCCCAGCTAAATTTTGTATTTTTAGTAGAGACAGGTTTCCCTGTGTTGGCGAGGCTGGTCTCAAACTCCCGACCTCTGATGATCTGCCCGTCTCGGCCTCCCAAAGTGCTGGGAGTGCAGGTGTGAGCCACTGCTCCCAGCCTCCTTTTCTACATAAATGGTAGCATTTGATACACATTCTTTGGCCCTGCCCCCTTGCCCCATTTTTAAAAAACTCTGAAGCTATGAATATTGATCCATATTGGTGCAGTTCAAGAGCACCTCCATCCATTTTTAGGGGTGTGATGTCTGCTATGTGGGCAGGGGATAATGCATGTGGCTAGTCCCCAGCTGGTGGACATTCAGATTGTCCCCAAACTCTGGCTACAGCAAACAATGCTGCAGTGAGCACCATTACAAAATGACTCCCAGGCTCCTCTTAGCTGCTCACTAGGATGGTTATTCCACTCTTTGTGCAGCTTGGAAAACTGTGGCTCAGGGGTTACATGAGTTTGGAGGGGGTCAGGTTTTTAGCTGCAAATAACAGAATTTATTCCAGCTAATTTGAGCACTCCGATCTGCTTACTTCTCGGGCCACACCGGTGGGTCAGTGAGAGGCCAGGTAGGAGAAGGACTTGAGGGTTCCGGTCTGGGTTGAGTGTTTTCAAAATGGGAAGAAAAAGGGGGAGAAGCAGTGGGGTCTGGTGAAGCTAGCAGAAGCTGCCAGGTCCTTGCTGACTTCCTTTGGCAATGACCTGGACAGGAACCGGCTCAGACCTTTTCATGCAGTTCAGCACGCTCGCCATCTGGCGGCCACAGGCAGAACTGCAGCTTGTGGAGCCATCTGGTCCACTGGGGACAGCGAGCACATGGGCCAAAACCCTGCTGCATTCCAGAGACAGCGGTTCACTGAGCTCTCTGTACGAGTCAAGTCCTGGGTCACAGTACTGAACAAAACAGGTTCAGTCTCTGTACCTATTTATCTGATACTCTCATTGGGAAGCAATTTGATACCTGTATGCATGTAATATGATCCCAGGCGGGCTAGATGCACCGAAGGTGAAGAGGGTGAGTTTCGTAGGGAGATGGTGTGTTTGGGGTAACCTCTCTAGGGGGCTGATCGTTGAGTAGAAACCTGAAGGGGGTTTCTTTCTGAGGGACTGCGCCCATTCATTTGTTTTTTTGAGACAAGATCTCACTGTCACCCAGGCTGGAGTGCTATGGTGACATCTCTGCTCACAGTGACCTCTGCCTCCCAGGCTCATGCCATCCTCTCACCTCAGCCTCCTGAGTGGCTGGGACTACAGGCATATACCACCATGCCCAACTAATTTTTAAATTTTTTTGTAAAGACAGGGTTTCACCATGTTGCCCAGGCTGATCTTGAACTGGTGAGCTCAAGTGATCCATCTACCTCGGCCTTCCAAAGTGCTGGGATTGTAAGTGTGAGCCACTGTGCCTGGCCATCCATTTTATTTTACCTTTTTTTTTTTTTAGATGGTTCAACGCTTGTTGCCTAGGCTGGAGTGTAATGGCACAATCTTGGGTCACAGCAACCTCCTCCTCTCAGGTTCAAGCAATCTCCTGCCTCAGGCTCCCAAGTAGCTGGGATTATAGGCATGCACCACTATGCCTGGCTAATTTTTTTATATTTTAAGCAGCTTTGGGGGTTTCTCCACATTGGTCAGGCTGGTCTCAAATGACCGACCTGAGGTGATCCACCCGCCTCGGCCTCCCAAAGTACTGGGATTATAGGTGTGAGCCACTGTGCCCAGACTATTTTATATTTAATTTAATTAATTAATTTATTTTGAGATGGAGTCTTTGTTGCCCAAGCTGGAGTGCAGAGGCACGATCTTGGCTCACTGCAACCTCCGCCTCCTGAGTTCAAGCGATTTCTGGCTAATTTTTGTATTTTTTTTAGAGACAGGATTTCACCCTGTTGGCCAGGCTGGTCTTGAACTCTTAACCTCAAGTGATCCTCCCACCTCAGCCTCCCAAAGTGCTAGGGTTACAGGGGTGAGCCACCATGCCCGGCCAACCATCCATTTTAAACTATACAATTCGGTGGTATTAATCAGAGTTGTGTTTTCCAAAGGTCAGCATTTAGCTGCCACCTTCATATCAGGCTACATCAGGACCCCATCTATATTATTATTTTCTTTAGGGAAGCAAAGTTCACCCATATTCCTCCAAGTGTCGCTGATGTGGGCATGCCCCATGTGGGGCTCTGTGCTGGGGCTTTCCATGCTGTAATCCTTTGATTTTTGTAATAACTCCCTACAAGAAGCAGGCACTAGTAACGGACCCATTCTCCCAATAAGGCAACTGAGGTTCGGAGAGAAGGCAGTGATTTCCTCAAGGTCACACTAAAGGTCACTGCAGAGCAGGGACTCAAACCAGTCAGCTTACTTCCCAAGCCAGTTCAGTGAGTCCTCAGACAACACTGTCCCAGTCACAACTAGCCCCGTGTGTGTGACACCGTGATGAGTTTACAAAATGACTCTCCAGGCCCCTCTTAGCTGCCCACTGGGGTGGTTATTCCACTCTTTGTGCAGCTTGAGAAACTGAGACTTGTGGCCAGGTGCAGAGGCTCACGCCTGTAATCCCAGCACTTTGGGAGGCTGAGGCGGGTGAATCACCTGAGGTCAGGAGTTCAAGACCAGCCTGGCCAACATGATGAAACCTCATCTCCAAAAAACGAAAACCTGAGACTCAGGGGTTACATGAATTTGGAGGGGTCAGGTTTTTAGTTGCAAATAATAGAATCTACTCCAGCTAATTTGAGCAGAAAAGACATTTGTTGAAGGATACTGAGTTACTCACAAACCCTTAGGAGGGCTAGAAAGGTGAGTTAGGAGATGGCACAGCCACCAACAATGTCTGGATTACATTGCGGGACCTTTGTGTTAGACTTCCCACATCGGCCAGGCGTGGTGGCTCACACCTGTCATCCCAGAACTTGAGAAGCTGAGGCGGGCAGATCACCTGAAGTCAGGAGTTTGAAACCAGCCTGGCCAACATGGCGAAACCCCATCTCTACTGAAAATATAAAAATTTGCAGGGGCATGGTGGTGTGCTCCTGTAATCCCAGCTACTCAGGAGGCAGAAGCAGGAGAATCACTCGAACCCGGGAGGTAGAGGCTGCAGTGAGCTGAGATTGTGTTGTAAGCCAGTGAGTACAGAATCACCACTGAGACAAAAGCCAATTCAGAGGATCATTTATTCCCGGGGCCATGGAGGACTCGCGTCTCTCTAACCCGTGGCCCCGAAAGGAGGGTGTCAAGACCTTTTATGCCTGTAAACCACCTCCTGGGCAAGGGTGGGGGCGAGGGGCTTTGGACATTCCGAGGGCCAGTGGACTTTGGACATTCTGTAAACCACCTCCTGGGCAAGGGTGAGGGTGAGGGGCTTCGGACATTCCGATTGTTACTTAAGTGGTTCACAGAAGTCAAGATAAGCATTAGTTTACACATTGTCTGGGTAGGGTGGAAATTACAGACCTTAGTTACTTATTACGAGGCGCAGGGGCTAAGATGGCATGGGTTTGGACTGTTTGCCTGTCACATCAGGGTTACAGAGAGCAGTTTCAACAGAAAGCCGAGGTATGGTCGAGGTATGCAGTTTTATAGGGCTTTTTACCATGTCACAATTGCACCACTGCACTCCAGCCTGGGCAACAGCGTGAGACTCTGTCTAAAAAAAAAAAAAAAAAGACAACTTCCCACATCACTTCCCCACTGGGCTCAAACACTGCGACTTTCACTAGTGACCTGGGCAGAACCCTCCTGCCTCTTAGCCAGATTGGATTCCATGCATCAGAATCACTTCCATTGCTTTCACATGTGAATGTATCTGGATTGGCTGAGCCCAGGTGCCATGTGGGTACATCTGATTGACTGAGCCTAGGTCCCATGTGGGTGCATCTGATTGACTGAGCCTAAGCACCATTTAGGTGCTGTATTAGTCCATTTTCATACTGCTATAAATAACTACCTGAGACTGGGTAATTTATAAAGAAAAGAGGTTTAGTTGACTTACCCTTCTGCATGGCTGGGGAAGCCTCAGGAAACTCACAATCACGGTGGAAGGCAAAGGGGAAGCAAGGCACGTCTTATATGGTGCAGGAGAGAGAGTTCAAAGGGGGAAGTGCCTTACTTTTTTTTTCAATTCCTAGTCTGCTTTTATTTATTCACCAAATAGGGCGTTGGCCTGAGCTGACCTTCCTTTGGGGGGTACACTCTCGCAGCTCCAGGAGAGGGGGCGGGATTAGGTTTTTACCGCACTCCTGAGGAAGTAGAATCCTTCTCCCAGAGAGCTGAGAGCCCAGGGGACAGGCCCAGTGAACACACTCCGAGGTCCAACTCTGTCCCCCCTCTGCAATCCAGCGGAAATGGCCAGGAACGAGCTCTGGCAGCAGGTGGGCCTGACTCCAATGACGGCTTCGAGCTGCGAAACCATGGCATTGAATTGTGAAGTTCGTGGGTAGCCGACAGGTGGGAGCAGCCTCGCCAGTAGCCAAGCCCTGCCCCAGAAGGGGGCTCTAAAAATAAGTCAGACCAACGAAGCGACCCTGGGCCAAACCGCTCGGAGGTTAGGAGGCAGCCGCGCTCCAGCAGGATGGACCCAAGGCTGCTTTTCACCTCGCGCCGCCTTCCACCGCTAGCCTGAGCAGCACAGGGCATTCCCACCACGGTATCAGAAACCACTCGGCGCCCAGGCCAGCGTTAGGCCGCTCACCACGTCTCGGGACCACAGGGGACCACCTGTGCTGGATCTCGCCAAAGGGTCCCAGGCCAGTGCTCTAGGTTGTTAGAGTCTCAGAGACAGCCAACTAAGAGCGGCAGCTACGCCGCCTAGGGAAGAACAGACACTTCCAGCGTCTACAGAGTTCTCAGTTTAAGCTCAGAGAAGTCAAGGGGCGCAGAAATAGCCAAGCCACAGGGTTAGAACCTTAATACTCGGCCCCGGCCACGAAGGGCAGATCTCAGCCTCTGCAGAACCTCCGGAGCTTCGCTACCGGAACCCATTCCGCACTGTGATCCCCGCTTCACCCCGAAGGCTACCAGGTCTCGAGCCTCGGTGGAGCCTCTGTGTGGCTTCCCGGCTCTCCTCGCCCCCCTCGCCAAGGCTCCCAGCCTCGGACTTCCGCGCCGCAGGACAGTTCGAGGGAGCTAGAAGGGCCTCATGCATGTGCGGAGCGCGCTCAAAAGCGAAGGCAGGACTTACTTTTAAACCATCAGATTTCTGAAAACTCACTATCACGAGAAGAGCAAGGGGGAGATCCGCCCCCACAGTCCAATCACCTCCCACCAGGCACCTCCTCTGACACATGGGGCTTAGAATTCATAGATGAGATTTGGGTGGGAACACAGAGCCAGACCCTCTCAGGAGTATTTGATTGCTGAGCCTGGGTGCCATCTGGGTGTATGTGATGGACAGTCGAGGTCACATGCCTACCTTCTAACTACAGGGGAGGCTGGGAAAGTGAAATTCAAGCCTCTTCTGGTGCAGACTCATAAGGTGGGAAACTGGTCCAACGAAAGGTCTTGTGTGGACAAAACGACCACAGTGCCCGCTGCAGAACTGTCCCCGGTCTCCGTCAGCCAGGTCAGTTGTAGAGAGCAGAATGCACCCAACCAGTTTAAGCACCAGGCGTTAGTAAGTGCACTGGTCAGTTCCATGCCGACCTGGCTAGGCTGGAACTGCATTTCCCAGAATCCCGGCTCCTGAGTGGTTCCCAGTTAAACTTGACCAAAAGAGGGGCTGTGCGAGATTTCCAAGGCTGTAAGGAAGCCACAGCCTCTACTGTTTCGAGGTCGCTGTGATTAGATGTGGGACAGACAACTGCAGCAGTGCCAGCAAGCGCCAGCTTGTCCTTGCCCTCCTCCACTCCCTATTCAGGTCATCTTCCTGACTCCTGCACACCAGCATCTGGCCCGTCACCAGCCACTGGGCTGCAGAGGCCACAGATCCCCACTGAGAACTCTGGACTTGCCCCACGGCTTCTCAGATCACCTGCTTGGTAGCTCTAGACTCCTCCTCAGATCTCCACTTCCCCAGCTCCTCCCATGATTGTATTAGGTCTAATACCCATCATCTGTGCATGACTTATCTTAAACACATGGGCTCGATCTCACTGATACATTAACAGTATTTACGGGCCAGCCATTGTGGCTTATGCCTGTTATCCCAGCACTTTGGGAGGCTGAGGCGGGCAGATCACTTGAGGTCAGGAGTTCAAGACCAGCCTGGCCAACGTGGTGAAACCCCGTCTCTACTAAAATACAAATATTAGAAAAATACAAAAATCCCGAGTAGCTGGGATTACAGGCAGGTGCCACCACGCCCAGCTAACTTTTGTAATTTTAGTAGAGACAGGGTTTCACCATGTTGGCCAGGCTGGTCTCCAACTCCTGGCGAGCACCTGTAATCCCAGCGACTCGGGAGGCTGAGGCAGAATTACTTGAACCAGGGAGGCAGAGTTTGCAGTTAACGAAGATTAAACCACGGCACTCCAGCCTGGACGACACAGCTAGACTTCATCTCAAAGCAGAAAACAACAACAGCAAAAAACCAAAATAGTATTTACAGACTTACATGGAGGGCTGAAGAAATTCTTCGGGTCTGAGCTTCCAGGAATCCACCGAAGCCACCGTGCAGGACTGGGCTGCAAAGAAGCAATGCCCCAAGGCTAGAACCACGCCGGCCTCGGGCTGGTCCACGCCGGCCTCGGGTTGGTCCACACCGATGGGTGGGGTGTGCTACGTGCAACCATCTTTCTCCCCACTTAATCAGTATCAAATGCAGCTAGTGGGTGGAACCTTAAACCAGACGGCTGGCTGCAGAGAGCCCAGGGAATAAGTTTTCGTTTTTTTTGTTTTTTTGTTTTTTTTGAGACAGAGTCTCACTCTGTCACCCAGGCTGGAGTGTATTGGTACGATCTTGGTTCTCTGCATCCTCCACCTCCTGGGTTAAAGCAATTCTCGTGCCTCGGTCTCCCGAGTAGCTGGGATTACAGGCACCTGCCACCACACCCGGCTAATTTTTGTAATTTTAGTAGAGACAGGGTTTTACCATGTTGGCCAGGCTGGTCTCCAACTCCTGGCCTCAAGTGATCCACCCACCTCGGCCTCCCAAGGTACCTGGATTATAGGTGAGGGCCACCGAGCCTGGCCGGTTTTTCTTTAGTTCAGAAAACTGCCGCATTAGGATGGTCAGATGTTGAACAAGCCAGTTATACACATGACTGGGGATCAAACCCTTGGCTTTGCCACCTGGTCCAGGCTCTAACCTGCCCACGGCACTCTTTTCAGATTGTGGTGTTAATGGAAAACTGCTGCCTCCCTGGACCTGCTGATAGCCTAAGCCTGGGCCAGTTGGGTACAACAAGCTTTGTTAAGACAGCTGAGTAATGACCTCGGTTCCCTTTGATGAACTGAAGGAGAAGGGAACTTCATTTACATACCCGGCATCTCCTGTGCTCCAGGCAATTTATGCACATTGCATCCTAATGATGTTTTGCAGTGAAGGACATCAGGTCCAGAGGCACTGAGGCTACACAGCTTGTGCAGAGCCAAAGCTGGACTGAAACCCAGTTTAATGACACAAAAAATGCCTGCTCTTAACCAAGACTATATATTTGTCATCACTGGAGAAACTTTTGTATAAAAGCCACAAGTTAATTATTAACTAGGGACTATGCTTCACTGGGCTCTGTTTCAGGTGCTGGGGACACAACTGTGGACAAAAGAGACAAGAGGTGAGGCCGGGCATGGTGGCTCATGCCTGCAATCCCAGCACTTAGGGTAGGCCGAGGCGGGCGGATCACCTGAGGTCAGGAGTTCAAGACCAGCCTGGCCAACAAGGTGAAGCCCCGTCTCTACTACAAATACAAAAAGTAGCTGAGCGTGGTGGCGTACACTCGTAGTCCCAGCTACTCGGGAGGCTGAGGCAGGAGAATGGTTTGAACCTGGGAGGCAGAGGTCGCAGTGAGCCAAGATTGAGCCACTGCACTCCAGCCTGGGAGAAAGAGCAAAACTCCTCAAAAAACAAACAAACAAACAAAAAACAAAAAAACAAAAACACCACCAGGCATGGTGGCTTATGCCTGTAATCCTAGCACTTTGGGAGGCCAAGGCAGGAGGATCATGAGGTCAGGAGTTCGAGACCAGTCTGGCCAACATAGTGAAACCCCGTCTCTATTAAAAATACAAAAAATTAGCGGGGTGTGGTCGTGGGTGACTGTAATCCCAACTACTGGGAGGCTGGAGCAGAACTGCATGAACTGGGAGGCAGAGGTTGCAGTGAGCTGAGATCGCGCCATTGTACTCCAGCCTGGGTGAAAAACAGTAACAGAAAAAACCAAACAACAACAACAAAAAACCACGTGTTTGAATCATCTGTGCATCTATTTTTATTTTATTTATTTATTTTTTTGAAACAGAGTCTCCCTCTGTTGCCCAGGCTGGAGTGCAGTGACACAATCATAGCTCATTGCAAAGTGGCACAATCATAGCTCACGACAACCTCGACCTCCTGGGTTCAAGCCATCCTCCCACCTCGGCCTCCCTGGTAGCTAGGACCACAAGTGCACACCACCATGCCCAGTTACTTACTTATTTTTGCAGGGATGGGGTCTCACTATATTGCCCAGCCTGGTCTCAAACTCCTGGGCTCAAACGATCCTCCCACCTGTCTCCCAAAGCACCGTGATTGAAGGTGTGAGCCACCATGTTCTACTATTGCTTTTCTTGAAATATGTAAGCCCCTTGGTTTAGTTTTTGTTTTTCCACTTTTGATAGAAAAAATATTCTTCCACTATGAGAATAACAGCCGGCAGGTGTGTGGATCAATGGCAACCGATGCTTGACTTTGGTGTGTGAGGGAGAAAACACGGCATGACGAGGACTGTGGCGAACTGGTCAACCTGGAGAGCCCCTAAGTCAGCTCACAGGGGTGGCCTGGATGGCTGTTAGCTGCTCATGTGCAAATGCAGGCCAAGGGATACACTTGGATTTCAGGGAAGTTGAACATTTACATTTTGAGTGAAATCACCCAAGTTTTATATAATTGGGTTAACGTTTGGAAAAAAACATGTGAAGAGTAATAAAATGTGTCTGTGGACCAGAGCTTGCACTGAGTCAGAGAGTGCAGGGTTGGGGTCTCAGCTCTGCTCGCCTCCAGCTGTGAATCACAGGCAAGCCACGATACCTCCCGAGGCTCAGTTTCACCCTCTGTTAAATGGGGCTTATAGAAACGATCACTCGGATGAGCTTATTTGCCAATGCTTGTTGGCAAATAACCAGCGTTTTCCAAGCCATGGGTTGTGAAATTGATTTTGCAGGTTGGGACCTGCATCATTTAAAAACAGAACAGGATGGAAAATTACCGGATGTGTATAGTCATTTGGTAAGTATTGCTTTGTGAAACAGTTATACACACATACATGATATATATACACTCCTATTTATTTATTTATTTAGAGACAGAGTCTTGCTGTGTCTCCCAGGCTGGAGTGGCACGATCTTGGACTCACTGCAACTGCTCCGCCTCCCAGGTTCAAGTGATTCTCCTGCCACAGCCTCCCAAGTAGCTCGGACTATAGGTGTGTGCCGCCTTGCAGGGTAATTTTTGTAGTTTTAGGCTGGTCTAAAACTCCTGACCTCATGATCCACCTGCCTTGGCCTCCCAAAGTGCTGGGATTACAGGTGTGAGCCACCACGCCTGGCTCACTCCTATTTATAGATACACGTTTGCATGGGCTGTACTGGGTCTGGATGTAATACGTAATACGCATTTCTTTCTTTCTTTTTTTTTTTTTGAGATGGAGTTTTGCTCTTGTTGCCCAGGCTGGAGTATAATGGTGAGATCTTGGTTCACTGCAACCTCTGCCTTCCAGGTTCAAGAGATTCTGCTGCCTCAGCCTCCCGAGTAGCTGGAATTATAGGTGTTCACCACCACACCCGGCTAACTTTTTATATTTTTAGTAGAGATGGGACTTCACCATGTTGGCCAGGCTGGTCTCAAACCCCTGACCTCAGGTGATCTGCCTAGGCCTCCCAGAGTGCTGGCATTACAGGCATGAGCCACCACGCCCGGCCGTAATATGCATTTCTTATTACCCCACAAGGGGGCCAGTAGACTTTCGGGGCTGAGGGAGAGGTGGGTAGGTCTCTGTGGGCCCAGATCCCCACAGAGTGGGGTAGGGGATGCCAGCACAAAGAGACTATCCTGTCACCTAGAACTGGAGTTCACCAGATACCAAATACTTGGCTCTATGCTGTGGCTCATGCCTGTAATCCCAGAACTTTGGGAGGCTGAGGTGGGAGGATTAGTTGAGGCCAGGAGTTCAAGACCAGCCTGGGCAACACGGCAAAATTCCTATCTTTACCAAAAACACAAAAATTAACCAGGGGTGGTGGCGTGAGCCTGTAGTTTTCTAAGGAGGCTGAGACATGAAAATTGCTTGAGCCTGGGAGGCAGAGGTTACAGTGAGGCGAGATCATACCACTGCACTCCAGCCTGGACAACAGAGTGAGACTCTGTCTCAAAGCAAAACCAAAACCAAAACCCCAAACAAATATCAAATACTTAATGGTTGATTTTTTTTTTTTTTTTTTGATATGAAGTCTTGCTCTGTTGCCCAGGCTGGAGTGTAGTCACGATCTGGGCTCACTGCAACCTCTGCCTCTTGGATTCGAGTGCTTCTTGTGCCTCAGCCTCCTGAGTAACTGAGATTACAGGCGCCCACCACCATGCCCGGCTAATGTTTTTGTATTTTTAGTAGAGACAGTGTTTCATCATGTTGGCCAGGCTGGTCTTGAACTCCTGACCTCAAGTGATCTGCCTGCCTCAGCCTTTTTTGAGATTTCTGATACATGGTCTTGCCTTTCTCTGTCACCCAGGCTGGAGTGCTGTGGTGTGATCATGGCTGCAGCCTCAAACTTCTGGGGCTCAGGTGATCCTCCTGCCTCAGCCTCCCAAAATGCTGGGAATTATAGGTGTGAGCCACTGCACACGGCCCAATGGTGGAATTTAAAAATCAGCATTTGGCCAGAGCTGGATTATCATCATTCTCAAATGAACTTCTGGATATAAAAACAAATCCAGCTGGGCTTGGTGGCTCACACTGGGAGGCTAAGGCGAGTGGATTGCTTGAGCCCAGGAGTTTGAGACCAGCCTGGGCAACATGACAAAACCCCATCTCTACAAAAAATACAAAAAAGTAGCCAGGTGTGGTGGCAACGCCTGTAGTTCCAGCTGCTTAGGAAGGTGAGGAAGGAGGATCGCTTGAGCCTGGGAGGTCGAGGCTGCTGTGATCGTACCACTTGACTCCAGCCTGGGCAACAGAGCGAGACCCTATCTCAAACCAACCTACCAACCTACCTACCTACCTAACATTTCCCCCAGAAAGTTAAGCCATTCTTACAATATTATTAAACACTAGCGCGGTCCATGTTTAAAGCTGGGCAGAGTGCAGGAACAGAGTTTCCCAGCCCTGTGGGTGGCAAGGCCATACTTGAGGCCACCACAGTGTCCATCTGCCTCCTGCATAGACATTGTGTCAGCTGAGGCCACCACTGTGGTCACTGTAGAAGGTCACCTTACCATGACCTCTTGGCCTAACATGTCGACGGTGCTGCAGTATCATCAGAGCAATCCCTGTAGTCCGGCGCAGCCCAAAGCAGCCGCCTTCGGAATCCCTCCTAGGAAGCCTTGCACTGTTGCTCTTTCCTGGTCCGACCTCAAGTGGCACCTGCGGGCGGCTGGGCCAGCTGTGGGGCCGCACTGCCCCCTGGTGGTTGCAGGCGAGCACAGCTTCTCGGGCGCTGAGCTTGCATCACGGGGCTCAAAATATTCCGGGAAAAATGCTCCAGCGTTTTTCACGCAAATTCTCCTGTTCCCAGAATGAGCCACAGGCCCGTGAGGAACATGGGTACATCTCAAACACATTCTGAGTCCAAGAAGCCAGGCACCTAAGATTACGCTCTGAGTCCGTTTATATGAAGTTCTAGATCAGGCCAAACTATCTTAACAACAGGAACTAGAACAGTCATGGAATGTGGATATAGACCGGGCGGGGCACGTCCCGCCGTTTGCCTGGAAACGTTTTCCATCTTGATCTGGGTGCTATAATTATCCCGGCATAATCATACGTAAAAATAATTGAGATTTGAGATTTGTGCAATAAACTTTATATTAATTATAAAATTAAAAAACATTTGAAATGTATGAAGGAATCCCTTGCCCAGACACTTCATGCTGCCCCTCCTAACCATTCTCCCGACAGCAGCCGGGGTGATTTTGAGAATATCAATCACATCACAGCATCCTCCTGTTTAAAACCTGATTGGTTTTAAGCACCCTAATTAAAATCTTCTGATGTCTTTTCACTGGGTTTAGAATATAATCCAAAATCCAAAATGAATAGGGTCCCACCAGCTCTGGCCTGGTCTTGCCCTTGGACCCTATCACGCCCACCCCCTCCAACCCTGGCCTTGGCCTCCAGCCACACCGGCTTCCTTTCTTTCCTTTGTCCTGCCTGGAACCATGTACTTCCTGCACCTCGCTTTAGAATGCTGTCCCTGGCCCTTCTTGTCATGCCGGTCTCAGCTCAAATGTCACCTCCTCCAGCGAGTCCACAGCAAGCCCCATGCTGTTCCGGGGAGTCTACGCTGCATCCCCCCAATCCTTCCTCTGGACTCCAGGCACTATCTGAAGTGACTTTGTACTGGGGAAGCCTCCTTCTTTGGGCTAACAGTACCATGCTGTGTGCCCTAAAGCTAAACTCTCAGCCACCAAAAAGATCCTCAATATTTTACCTCCTGGACAAGCACCAAGACCCCTTATGGTCCCTGAACGTTCCCTGGAGAGATACTGCCATTTCTGTCGAGTTGTTCGTGGGACCCCTTTCAACGACTTTTAAAAGTTGGTTAACTTAGGCCTCCAAGATCCACCTTCTCTCTGCTGAGGCTCACAGGGCCCCTTCTCTCCTGCTGACCTCAAGGCAGATCTTGGAAGGGTACATGGTTCATGGCTCAAGGCTGAACGAAAGCCTATGACTGAGGTGTGTGTGCTGGTTCCCTGCTCCTGGCTGGCAAAAACCTTTCTTTATGTGGGACTGGGCGGCAAAGGCTGCCTCAGTGTCAATGGGACTGCTTTCTCCCCGGTTCCCTCTGCTCTGTGACAGTCGGGACCTCGTCTGCTCGTTTTCACCTCTGCATCCAGAACTTGAAACGAGCACCTGGTAAATAACAGAACTGTGCTTAACCTGGATCTATCTCCAAAATACATCGCTAAGTGAAAAAAAGCCCATGGCACCTGCCATCCTTTGTGTAACAGTGAAGAAGAAACAGAAATATATTATCATATTTGCATAAAGAAACTTTAAGAAGATATAAATAAATTAAGGGGCCGGGCACAGTGGCTCACAACTATAATCCCAGCACTTTGGGAGGCCGAGGCAGGTGAATCACCTGAGGTCAGGAGTTCAAGACCAGCCTGGCCAACATGGTGAAACCCCATCTCTACTAAAAACATGAAAATTAACCAGGCATGGTGGCTTACACCTATAGTCCCAGCTACTTGGGGGGCTGAGGTATGAGAGTTGCTTGAACCCAGGAGGCAGAGGTTGCAGTGAGCTGAGATCATATCACTGCACTCCAGCCTGGGCAACAGAGTGAGAATTGGTCTCAAAAAAAAAAAAAAAAAAAAAAAAAATTAACGAATGCAGGTGCTTACAGGAAGCCGATGAAATCAGACATATGAGTGACGGGAGAGTGCCTTCATCACGTTGAAAATTGTGAATGGATGAGCTGGAGGAGCATGGATGAATGGATGTATTCCAGCTACTTTGAAACTGGTTACCAGGACCTTCCCAGGGGTCCCTGGCTCTCAGACCACTGAGATCACCCTGTGCTGGGCAATGGGGCCTTTCTTGTTACACTATCCTTACTCCCCAGCAGCTCTGACTCATCCAGAAGGAATTCAAGTTAAAGCACTTGCCTTCAAGACTGTGGATGGTTAGCTTTTGTCAGAACCAGCCTTTGGCATTTAATCATCACAACAAAAAAGTAGTCAATCACCTAGGTAGTTTAATTTCAGGGTCAAGGGGAAGATCTGTTTCATCCAAGATCTCCTCCTGTGTGCATAGCTGAAATTCTACTGTGTTTCTAATGAAATCTTACTAAAAGAAAAACATTTCTTAATAAGCAATTTACGCTTTGTTGGAACCTAAACAGAATTTTCCCCGACAGCAGGTTTTGATGGTAGCAGGAAGGGAGAAATGGGGAGATGATTCTAAGTGGGTTTCTGTGTGGCAAGGCTGCTAAACAATGGAAGTCTGGGGGATTAGGGGGATTCAGGGCATTCACATCACTGACTCCCAGTGGATGGTTGGTGTCTGGGTGGCTGCACTCAAATCTCTTTCTCCACTCCAGCCAGAAGTCAACTCATCCAGTAAAGCTCCTCCACTCATTCTAGAAGAAACCTAAGCTGGCAGATGATAGTGAGGCTGACTCAGATATTTTAGGCAACATTAAAGATTCTTCACTTCCATTCCACTCTCTATCCATCTAACCGTCACACTTCATTTTCATTTAGCTTCCCATCTACCTGCCCATTAAACTTTCCTCTCACCCACGTATCCAGCCATCATACACCATCGATCATTCCATCCATCTACCCATCCAAACAACCCACTCGTTTATCCACTAACTCACCCACCTAACCATCTATCCATATTTCCACCCAACCATTCACTCATCCAAACCACCATCTATTCATTCATCTCACCACACAACTATTTGGTTATTGATCTGGTCATCTATCCAATAATCCACCTATTCATCCATATACCCATAATCTTCCAACTATCCATCTAGTCATCCCAGATAGGTATCCGTTCATTCATCTATCCATCTTCCAGTCACCCAATTATCCATCCAACTTCCAATTGACCATCTAATCACCTAACCAACCAGCCATCTACCCACCTACTCAACTATTTAACCATCCATTTTATCCATTTGTCCAAATGGCCATTCACCCATATTATCATCCATCTGGCTGTGATTCCATTAATATTTCCATCCTTCATTCTATCCCATCTATAATGGGATTCTACTTTGTGTCAGGCTACTTTGATTCTGTGGATATAGAGATGAAACCAACAGTACCTACCCCCTGAGAAGCTCAGAGTCTAGTAAGGGAGTCTATCTGACCCTTGGTGATGGCTTTTTAAAAAAATTTGAGACAGGGTCTTGCTTTGTCACCCTGGCTGGAGTGCAGCAGTGTGATCATGGCTCACTACAGCCTCAACCTCCTGGGCCCAAGAGATCCTCCCATCTCTGCCTCCTGAGTAGTTGGGACTACAGGTGCATGCTATACATGTGGCTAATTCTTGTATTTTTTGTAAAGGTAGGATTTCACCATGTTGCCCAGGTTGGTCTCAAACCCCTGAGCTCCAGCGATCCACATGCCTTGGCCTCCCAAGGTGTTGGGATTACAGGCATGAGCCGCCATGCCTGGCCGGTGATAGTTTTCTAGTCATCAGAGATTCTAGCTCTGAGACTCCAGTTGCAGAGCTCTCCATCTCCCATGACATGGGTCAGTTGACTGATAATTCTGGATTTTACCAACATTAATACGGAAGGAGCCTCTATTTTTGCTGAGCATCCAATCAGATAGACCCAGGCCCTGCCTGGTCTCCTACGGGTAGTGACAATGCTCCAGATGTCTTTGGAGCTTCTCCAGATGTCCCTCTTTGCCCCTTACATTGGATCCTTCACTCATACCCCATCCACTGGAAAATGGGGTGGATGGAATGGAAGTCAGTTGCATTTTCCAGCCTGTCCCTCAATTCCTCCAATTCTTTTAATAAAAGCTGATTTTTTTCCCTTGGAGGTTCGGCTTCTTCAACTTGTTGTTCAGGACAGAATCCAACCCTAAATCCCAGCTCCATGGGTTGCCTAAGCCTCAGATTTGGCCAATGAGGCACAGTCCTGGGGCTTTTGCTGCACCTGCTGTGAAGAAGGCGCTCTCCTTCTGTCTGCGTGGTTTTGCTGAAAGACTCTCGGAGCCACCTTTGCCACACAGGGAAGAGCTTGCCTGAGAATTAAGGCCACATCACCTGAATCCGGAAAGATACCACCTAAAGTGGTATAGAGAAAGCCATTTCATCACCTGAATCCACACAGACACCACCTAAAGTTCCTGGAGACACTTGTCCCTGTGTCCTTCCTCCCTCCCTCCTTCCCTCTCTCCCTTTTTTTCTCACTCTTCTTCCTCCCTTAAGCCACCCCATTTTTCTTGGCTTAATCCAGTGTGAGTTGGATTTTATTCTTTTGCAACGGATAAAGTCCTTAAAAAGGCCAACACATTTGGAAGCCTCAAGAGTGGCAATAAAGTAACCACACCCTACCCCACTTCAAAATGTAAACGTGGTTTTATTTAATGCCTTTTATCCATCACAAAGCACCTACTCCTTCCCAGCAGGCCCCTCTTCCTAGAAAACAAGATGCGGCGTAAGGCACGTGCACTGTCCACATGACGTCAAGTAGGGTCTTTAAAAACAAAATAAGCAACAGTCTTCCCGACAGCTCGAACTGCCTCCCTCTCTAATGTTCAAAGAATGATTGTCCCCCCAAAGCACAACTTGAAGAAGAGAGTGCTTACATTAGAACTGTGAACCACCCACATGCCAGTTCAGAAAACCAAACCAAACCAATGACTAAGAAACCCAGCCACACAGGTACAAGAGCAAAACTCCGGAGTAATGAGACTAGTCCATAAATTAAAAAGAAGACAAAACAAACCTCCAGCCCTCCTCCTCCAGCCCTCCCCCACGTCGGCAATTCCTTGCTTTTGTTCTGTGAGTCGTGGAGAAGAGTCTAGACTCCGAGCCAGCCCTTTGCCCCAAAGTCAAATAATCCGAAGCCCATGCCGGGTCCTTGGCTTCTCAGAACCCTCGTTTGGACTGATCACGGCTTTGGAGATGGTCACTGGACATGTCCTGTGGGTGGTGGGGCCCCTGGCTGGTGTCCAACATCTGGGTCTCTGGAGTTCTTGGCAGGGAGGTGGGGAAGGCGACGGGGTCTGGGGGCGAGATGGCCAGTGGAGATGCCGCCAATCCTGCTATAAATACTCCAGCTCCAGGGCGTGCCTCAGTGCCTCCAGGTCCGCGTGGCAGGATATCCTCCAGAAAGGCATGTTGTGCTGAAACACAGAACACCAGCCACAAGGTTATGGCCCCGCCCCTGCCCCCGGGTCCCACCTCTGTGGTTAGAGAGCCATGTGAGACCTCAACTCAGTTAAGTCTAGCATGTGGGAACTTCACAAACTATGAGGCTCTTGACGTTGCTGGCAGACCCACATCTGGCCAGTACCCACCACTATGGCCGATCATTTGTATCCACTCCCAGCCTGCTCCGACGGGCTCATCTGGCACTGCCCAGCGTGTCCCGTTTGCCCCTCTTGCCTCCATTGGTCCCAGCGTGGTCTTAGGTGGCGCAGTGACATGGTGTTAAATTGCACAGTGGGAAAGCAATTCTTTTTAAACATTTGTTCTTGTCTGGGCACTGTGGCCCATGCTTGTAATCCCAGAACTTTGGGAGGCTGAGGCAGAAGGATTGCTTGAAGCCAGGAGTTGGAGGCTGCAGTGCTCTGAATCTGTTACTTCAAGAAGAAAGTCACAGCTAGGTGCTGGAACTCCTCCCCAACATTTGACAATCTCCACTGTGAACAAACAGAGCTGGTCTTGGAGTCTTGAGCAGGTCACAGTAGCTAGCCAGGTCAGGATGACACTAATCTGCTTTCTTCACAGCTTTATCTTTTCCTTCTTTTTACAGCAGGTGGTACTTGCTTCAAGTTATTGTCATGATGTTGAGTTTTCTTTTCTTTTTTTTTTGAGACAGGGTATATCTTTGTTGTCTAGGCTAGAGGGCAGTGACATAATCTCTGCTCACTCTAGCCTCAATCTCCCAGGCTCAAGCGATCCTCCCACCTCAGCCTCCTGGGTAGCTAGGACTACAGATGCATGCTACCACATCTGGCTAATTTTTGTATTTTTTGTAGAGATAGGGTTTCACCATGCCCAGGCTGGTCTCAAACTCCTGGGCTCAAGTGATCCATTCACCTCAGCCTCCCAAAGTGTTGGGATTAAGGCATGAGCCATCACGCCCAGCTGAATTTTCTTTAATTAATTTTTTAAAATTTTATTTTAGAGATGGAGTCTCATTTTGTTGTCCAGGCTGGAGCGCAGATCATGGCTCACTACAGCCTTCAGCTCTTGGGCTCAGCTGATCCTCCTGACTCAGCCTCCTGATATCCAGATAAACAGGAAAAAGGGTGCAGGACAAACTGTATATATAATTGTATATACATGTGTATATGGAGGAATGAGTGCTGGGGTTTCTCAGTAGTTTAAAAGATAATAAATAAGACCACTCATCTTATTTATGCCCGGCCTATTCTGTAGTCCAGAAGTAGAAAACCATCCCCTGTGGGAGCAGCTCTCATCTCTGCCTTCTCATTGCCCCAGCATTCCCACCCTGCCCTTATCCCGGTCAACCCTTCCTTTCTTTGCAAGGATGGATTCTGGTTGCCACCTGGCCAATCCTGCCCTCTTTAAAGAGTGTGGCTCACACCTGTAATCCCAGCACTTTGGGAGGCCGAGGTGGACAAATCACCTGAGGTCAGGAGTTTGAGACCAGCCTGGCCAACATGGCAAAACCCTATCTCTATTTTTGTAATCTCCTAATTACTACTGCACTCCAGCCTGGGTGGCAGAGCAAGACTCAAAAAAAAAAAAAGAGTATGATTCATTTTTCTGAGAGAGAATGAGCAAAGGTGAAAGAAAGAGAATGTTCCAGCTGCCTCTACCCCAGGCTTAAAGGCTCCAGAGTGCCAGTGGATTCATCACTCGTGGAGAGGTGGAGACAAATGACCCACTAAAGTGGAGATATTAACAACACTGTCAGCAGAAACCGTTGAAGCCCCTGGTCCTGTGGTCATATGTCACACCGCTCAGGCGTCCGGCAGTCTGGGCTAATGCCTTCCATTCGTCAGCTAAGAGAGCTGTGGGTGGACAGCGTTTCTCACTAATGCGCTGGGGCTTTTGCCTCGACACTGGCAGACGGACTTTTACTAGAGTTCTGGGTGTGGCGGGTGTGTATCTAGTCTTCTTTGGTGGACTCTACTCTGGCCTGACTAGCTCAGGGGTGAAAACCAATTGTGTTGAAACTCGTAAGTCCGTCCCCCCCGTCAGGCATTTGGAGCAAGACACAGGTAGGTTTGTGTCAGATGTGTGACCTTAGGCAAATTAATTAACCTCTCTGAGTCTCAAATTCTGTCCTCTATAAAATGGGGTGTGGCCGGGCACATGCCTGTAATCCCAGCTTTTTGGGAGGCCAAGGTGGGCACATCATTTGAGCCCAGGAGTTTGAGGCCAGCCCAGGCAACATGGCAAAACCTCGTCTCTAAAAAAAAAAAAAA
>PVKP010024978.1:0-34285 GCA_004027715.1 Plecturocebus donacophilus | reverse complement strand
TTTAGCAGAGCTGGCATTTCACCATGTTGGTCAAACTGATCTTGAACTCCTGACCTCAAATGATCTGCCCACCTTGGTCTCCCAAACTGTTGGGATTACAGGCTTGAGCCACTGTGCTTAATATATTCTCATCATGGCCCCTACAAGTTCATGAATGGCCCCCACAGCTGCCCATGACCTTTAGCATCTGTGGGGCCCAGGCCACCACTCGTCACTGTGTGGCCTTAGGCCAGTGGCTTTGGCTGTCTGGGCATTGGCTGATAAAACCTGCCTTCTCTAGAGTCTGCCTTTCTTCTGGAAGCACTCTACACACCAGATGGTCCTTTCACTTAGATGTGGTGGCTTTATTGCCAGCGCAGACTCCAGCTTCCTCAAGGGCACTGGCCACAACTTGGGCATTTCCCACAGATCCAGCCTCAGCACAAGGCATGATTCTGAGGGTCCCCAATCTCAGGATCTTGTGGCTGTCATCCTACAGGGAAGGGAGGATGAGAGACTTTGAGGCCACCAGACAGCAACTCTTTGGCCATTAGGTTGAGTAAATGGACCTGATGCTGATGGCCTGGCCCCTGTGGTCCTCTTCTACCCTGACACTTCCTTTGGATCCTCACTCTGGGTCCACTGACCACAGTATCCCTACCTCTGACCAAAGTAACCAGAATATGCCTGTGTCCACTGACATCTGGGTTAATGAATCTCCATGGCCCAGGTCACTAGCCTTCCTTCTCAGTACCTTGCAGAAGGCCAGAAACCACCCTCTGGGGAGAGTTATGGGGATGTCTGGGAAAGAACAGAGCAGAATATGAGCGTGTGTGTGTGTGTGTGTGTGTGTGTGTGTGTGTGTGTGTGTTCAGTGTGGATTTTCTCTGGAGGTCTGAGACATCAGGTACTCTGAATGTCTGGTGCTAAATTATCTCCACTCAAATGTCACTGCAGGAGCCACAAGCAGAGGCTTCCTAGGAGTCCTGGGCAGATATGGCCACCATCCATCATCTTGGCTGTCAGTCAAGATACATCTTAGAGGACACAGGGCTCTTGGCTGTGGAGACCAATCATCCCCACCTCCCATGTGCCTCCTCCCTGTCCATGTAAACATGGCTAACTCAGGCCTGGGTCCCCACTCTCCATCTGCAGTTCAAACTCATGCCCATTGAGATAGAAATATGTAGGGGTGGGTGTATGGCCTTTACTGCTACAGAAAGGTTTGATCTTGTTTGAGTAAAATGAAAGGTTGAATTAAATGAGCTAAAAAAAAAAATATTCTATAGCATTCTTCTCTGACTTCTAAAGTTCCCTAACACCTAGATCCTATTAGGTTGGTGCAAAAGTAATTGCAGTTTTTTTGCCATTTTTGTTTTTAAAAAAAGTAATGACAAAAATTGCAATTACTTTTGCACCAATCTAATAGTACTAGACTATACTTAAGGGTAACTTGTGGATGCTCAATTTAGATGAAGTTTTATCCAGTGTCCAGTTTTGTAAGGCTAGCATCTCACACCTTTACTATGTTTCTAAAAAGATGGAAATTAATGCAGCAAATCTAGGTATGCTTGATTAATAAGATTTTGAAAATAGTGTTGCAATTTTCTTCAGAAAGTATTTTGCTTAGAAGAAAACAGAAATACTCTAATGAGAGGGAAATTGAAGTGGTAAAAAAATCAATGTTCTTCTGGGCCACTCAAGACATTTCAGCAAGTAAATTAGTTTAATATGTGTATGAAAATAATTCTCTGAGTTGCGTTTTTTTAAGTCAATTATAATACCATAAGTTCAAATTCCCTTGTTTTAAGTAAAACAATAAGATAGAACATATGTAAGTTTTTATAGAGGAATCTCCCAGGGCTGGGGGAAGCCAGCAAGCCAATTTTATGCCTTTTGTGAATGTTTCGGACTGTAAAACAAGAGCATTTTCCAAAATCACATCAGTTGCAGCCTTGGGTGGTTGGGGAGGAAAGGCCAGGAGAAATGTCACAGTGAATGCTGCTTTCCTGAAGCTGTTGGACTCCTCACAGCTCACCCAACTCCTGTTCTGCATTCTTCACTCACCAGGAGGCCTTCGTGCATACATGTTCCCTAGCTTCATAGTCTAGAAAGGTCAGGGAATGAACCAGGGACAAGACTATGCAGCCATGACCATGGAGATTTTCCTAATACAGAGGACACGCAAGAATAGTGTTATGCTTTTATTTTCTGTGGCCTGTCTTAGTCTGTTCAGGGCACTGTAACAAAATACCATAAACAGGGTGACTTATAAATGGTAGAAATTTATTTCTCATAGTTCTGGAGGCTGGCAGTTTGAGATCAGGATGCCAGCACAGTCAGGTTCTGGAGAGAGCTCTCTTCCCTGTTGCTGACTGCTGCCTTCTTAGAGTGAGGGAGCTCCCTATTTGGCAAAGGTGTAAATCCTAATCATGAGGGTTCTGGCCTCATGGCCTCACTTCTTCCCATAGGGCCCATCTCTGAATACCATGGCATTGGATATTCAACATACTCAACATATGAATCTGGGGAAGACACAAACATTCAGACTATATGATGGTATTTTGAGAGAAGGGCTAAGTTGTAGTTATTGGGGGTGAATGTGAGTGAGAGGCCAGGGAAAAATACAGGAGCAAGAAAGTGTTCTGACAGCTTGAGAGGCAGCAGTCAGGGAAATGATAGTGGGAACCCAGAATCAGGAGCTGGGAGGTCTGACCAGGTTGGTCTATACCAGAAATTCCCATATTATTCTGCCATATGCCCAAGTACAGAAAACAGATTGTAAACAGGTGAGACACAATGCTACACTGTGTAGGTAAAGGGTTGCTAATTTCTAAGTGGGCCTGGCACTTAACAACACCAGGCTTCCTGGAGCTCCTCCTCAACCACCAGCACAACCATTAGGGCCATGTCTCATGGATCACCTTTATTCCTGCAATGTTTCATGACTTTCCCCAGGGAATTAACTACTTGGAATATTGCCAAATGGCTTCTATCCACCCCACTCTCCCAACAGATCTGAGAGCAGGTGAAATTTACTCAACTGCAAAAACGTATTGCATCTCTCCCATGTGCAAGTCGTAGTTCCAGGAGCTGAGAGTACAGCAGTAAACAGGAGCAGAGTCCCCACTTTGTCTCATGTATGTCTTAAAAACAGTGGCAAATGAGATAAACAAATGGATAACATTCATGTAATATGTCAGAGAACAAAAAGTGTTGAGGATTAAAGTAAGACAGAGGAAGGGAGAGAACATGATGGGTATGCTATATGATCAGGTTAGGTGGTCACATTGCCTCTGACCAGGTGGCCTTTGAGAAGAGACCTACAGGAAATAGAGAGCAGTATAGTGGATTAGTCCATTTTCACACTGTTATAAAGATATTCCCGAGAGTGTGTAATTTATAAAGAAAAGAGGTTTAATTGACACATTTCCACATGGCTTGGGAGGCCTCAGGAAACTTACCATCATGGTGCAAGAGGAAGAGGCACATCTTCCATGGTAGCTGGTGAAGGAGTGCAAGCAAGAGCAGGGAAAACTGCCTTATAAAACCATCAGATCTTGTGAGAACTCACTCACTATCACTAGAACAGCATTGGAAAAACCACTCCCATGATCTGATCACTTCCCACCCTCCACACATGGAGATTATGAGGATTGCAATTTAAGATAAGATTTGGGTGGGGACACAGAGCCAAACCATATCATTCCTCCCTGGCCCCTCCCAAATCTCATATCCTCACATTTTACAACACAATTATGCCTTCCCAACAGTCCTCCAACATCTTAACTCATCCCAGCATTAGGTCAAAAGTCCAAGTCCAAAGTTTCATCAGAGACAAAATAAGTCCCTTCCACCTATGAGCCTGTAAAATCAAAAGCAAGTTAATTACTTCCAAGATACAATGGGGGCACAGACACTAGATGAATGTTCCCATTTCAAATGGAATAAATTGGCCGAAACAAAGGGGCTACAGGCCCCACGCAAGTGTGAAATCCAGTGGGACAGTCATTAAATCTTAAAGCTCCAAAATAATTTCCTCTGACTCCACATTTCATATCAAGGTCACACTGACACAAAAAGTGGGGTTTCACAGTCTTGACAATTCCACTCCTGTGGTTTTGCAGGGTACAGCCACCCTCCTGGCCTCTTTCACAGGCTGGCATTGAGTTTCTGTGACTTTTCTGGGCACACTGTGCAAGCTATCAGTGGATCTACCATTCTGGGGTCTGGAGGAGGTGGCCCACTTCTCACAGTTCCACTAGGCAGTACCCCAGCAGGGAACACTGTAAGAGCTCTCTGACTCCACATTTCCCTTCCACACTGCCTTAGTAGAGGTTCTACATGAGGGCTTAGCCCATACAGCAGACTTCTGGCTGGACATCCAAGCATTTCCATACATCCTCTGAAATCTAGGCAGAGGTTCTCAAAACTCAATTCTTGTCTTCTGCACACCTGCAGGCCCAACACCATGTGGAAGCCTCCAAGATTTGGGGATTGCACCCTCTGAATCCACAGCCCAAGCTGTACCTTGGCCCTGTTTAGCCCTGTCTACTTAGGTGCAGGGCACCAAGTCCCAAGGCTGCACAGTGCTGCAGAGACCCTGGACCCAGCCCAGGAAACCATGTTTTCCTTCTAGGCCTCTGAGCCTGTGATAGGATGGGCTGTCACAAAGGTCTCTGACATGCCTTGGAGACATTTTCTCATTGTGTTGACAATTAACAGTTGGCTCCTATTACTTATGTTAATTTCTGCAGCAGGATTGAATTTCTTCTTAGAAAAAAATGGGTTTTACTTTTCTATCAAATGGTCAGCCCGCAAATTTTTCAAATTTTTATGCTTTTTCATCTCTCGAATGCTTTGCTCCTTAGAAATCTCTTCTGCCACATATGCTAAATCATCTTTTTCAAGTTCAAAGTTTCACTGGCTGAGGCAAAATGCCACCAGTCTCTTTGCTAAACCATAGCAGGAGTGACCTTTGTTCCAATTTCCAAGAAGTTCCACATCTCCATCTGAGACCACCTCAGCCTGGAATTCATTGTCCATTTCACAATCAGCATTTTTATCAAAACCATTCAACAAGTTTCTAGGAAGTCCCAAACATTCCCACATCTTCCTGTCTTCTTCTGAGCCCACCAAAATGTTCCAACCCCTGCCTGTTACCCAGTTCCAAAGTTGCTTCCATATTTTTGGGTATCTTTATGGCAGTGCTCCACTCCTGGTACCAATTTATTGTGTTAGTTCATTTTCACATAACTATAAAGACATACCTGAGACTGGGCAAATTATAAAGAAAAGAGATTTAATTGACTCACACGTCTACATAAATGGGGAGGCCTTAGCAAACTTACAATCATGGTTGAAGGGTAAGAGGCACATCTTACATGCTGGCAGTTGAGAAAGAGGAAGCAAGAGCAGGGAAAACTGCCTTATAAAACCATCCACTCTAGGCTGGGCACAGTGGCTCATGCCTCTAATCCCAGCACTTTGGGAGCCCGAAGTGGGTGGATCACAAAGTCAGGAGTTCGAGAACAGCCTGGCCAAGATGTTGAAACCCCGTCTCTACTAGAAATACAAAAGTTAGCTGGGCGCAGTGGCATGCGCCTGTAATCCCAGCTACTTAGGAGGCTGAGGCAGGAGAATCACTTGAACCTGGGAGGTGGAAGTTGCAGTGAGCCGAGATCATGCCATTGCACTGCAGCCTGGGTGACAGAGTGAGACTCTGTCTCAAAAAAAAAAAAAAAAAAAAAAACAAACCACCAACTCTTATGAGAACTCATTCATTATTACAAGAACCACAGGGGGGACACCACGACCATGATTTAATTATCTCCCACCTAGTACCTCTCTGGACATGTGGGGATTATGGAAATTAAAATTCAAGATGAGATTTGGGCAGGGACAGAGCCAAACTATATCATATAGGGAAAGGCTGGATTCCCAGCCAAGCAGACAACAGCTTCAAAGACCTGAACCTGGAGCCATAGGGCTGGATGTACAGAGGGGGCCAGAGCACTGAGCAGTGTGGCTGGTGGGCTATGGCCCCTAGTTGAAAGTCAGTTTATGAGCAAGTAGCCTCAGAAAAAATTAATTGAACTATAAAATGATACTGTGCAATAATTATTAACAATTATATTAATAAAATGTATAAGTTAATAATTACATTAATAAAACAATAACTACATAGACAACTTGGAGATCATATAAAGTTAATAACTTTCCAGGTTATCACAAAATTGATTAAAGCAGAGAAAGGAAACCTAAGCAGAAAAATATTTATGGAGAAAACTAACAGACTCTCCAAAATGCAGCTGTGTCAGTCATCAATTTATTCCCTCTTAGATCCAAAGGCACCTACTAGACCCACAGTGGGATTCGTTTTCCTTTTAAAGTGAGCAAGGGTGTTAGGCAGTAGAGACACTGCCGGGGCCATGCAGGGCAGTTGGGCTTCTGTGATTCCCCTAGTAGGTGGGGACATTGGTCAGGGGGGTGTAAGGACACCCTGGGGGCCTGTTCCAGCCTCTGGCTTGAACGCACCTTTCTGCACAGCCCCAGCCTGGGCAGCGATGACCCGTAGACACTGAGGGCCACTTGCCCCATACTGCCTGGACAACCTCAGCAAGCTCCTGCACTGTGCAGCCTGCTTGCACCCCCTGTGTCCAGAGTGTCACACGGAGCAGCTTCCCCTTGCCCAGTACCTCCCCACCCCACGCCTCTGCTCTCCCTCTCCCAATGCAGTTGTCCAAGTTTGACCCCAACCCCTCCGCACTCTCTCCCTCTGAGCACCCTCCCAGCAGCCTGGGACTGCCTTCTTCTCCTACCCACACCCTGTTCTCAGAGGGAAATCCTGCTTGCCCAGAGACTGCTGACCAGCTCAGGCCTGGCTAAACCAATAATTTATCCACCATCCAGGGGGTTAAATTGTATCGTCTCCAACAAGGTTTGACTTCCTTCCAAACTTTTCCTTACTTGGGGACTCTCTCTCTGTCCTAGGGTACTGGAGAGTTTTCTTATATCAGTTACTCTTTTATAGTAGTTAGTAATTCTTCCTATTAAATTTCCGTGTTTAACCTGTTGCATGGATTCTTTCTTCTGATCAGACCCAGACTGCTACAACAACCAAACCATGTTTAAAAATCTTCCAGTTTAGAGATGGTTTCATTTTTATGCAAGCTCTGTTTATTTTTAAAAGTTACCCCAGCATAAAATGCAAAAATAAACAAAAAACAAAATAGAATATCTTACTTGTAAATGTTAAGGCAAAAATAGTAAATAAGAATCACAACAAATGGCAGTCCATTAGATAGCAGCACAGATAAGTGTGAGGAGCAGTTTTATGTGTCAACCTGTCTAGGCTACATTTCCTTATTAGTCAAACCTTTATCCAGGTATTACTGCGAATGTATCTTGCAGGTGTTATTGAAGTCCACAATCAGTTGACATTCATTAGAGAGATTAATGTGGGTGGATCTGATTCAGTCATTTGAGAGATCTGAAGAGCAGAGAAGACTCTTCTGAAGAAGAAATTCAGCCAGTGGATCAGCTCTAGCTGGTGCCTAGGAGCTCTGGCCTGCAACTCCAGATGGCTGGCTTTATGGATTTTGGAATGGTGTAAGTCAATTCCTGCAATGGATCTCAGTATCTGTATGCCAGTGGTTCTGTTTTACTGATGGAACCCTGACTGATTTTCATTGTAGGTATATAAAAATAGATGTTATAATCATGGGAAAATTGTCAGGAAAACTGGATTGCCATCCCAGTTCTTATATCAAAATAAAAGATTAATGGATTAAAAAGGAAATAAAAACATTACTTAAAGCATAAATAATTAGGAATGGTTAAGTCTTTCTCAGTCTGATACAAACTATCAAAAAAATGAGACATTTGAGTAAATACAAATGTGAAAGAAAAAAAGTGAGACATTTGAGTACATACAAATGTGAAGGAAATTCTGAATGGCAAAAAACTCATAAAATGAAGTTGAATGTCAAAGACAAAAGGAGAATATATTTGCAAGAGAATGATTTACTTACTTTCTATGTAAAATACCAAGAAAATTAAAAAGAATTAAGCAACCCATTGAAAATGGTCAAAGATAGAAAGATACAGTACTTAAAATTGGAAGTGCCAATAAACAAAAAGCAGTTCAAAAAGAAATTTTCTCTGTATTAAGAAATTTAACAAAATTTCAGAAAGGCTGGGCATAAGTGATTTGAGTAAAAGATGAAAAAATAGAGCTCCTCAGGTACTTTTCTTGGAGCATACACTGTTAAAAAATCTTTAAAATGTGAGTAGACAATACTATTGTACTTATTTTAAGATATTCATGCTATGTGAATCAGCAACTCTATTCTAAGAATTTATCCTGAGGAGCAGTTACACAGTTTTTCAAAATCTGCATAAAATCATATTCATTACATATTATAAACAGTGAAAAATTTGGAAATCAATCAAACATATTGTTTTGTTTGCTTCTGATCCGTAAGAATGTCATGGAGCCCTTTCATTGTAACACTTGCTGACCAAGCTTTCCTTTTTTCTGATGTGTACAGGTCTCCAAAACCCTGTCCAGAACCACTAGAATTGTCAGAAATTAAGGGAACCTTAATTTCTCTGGCAGATTTTTTATCTCTTTCTAACTTTTTTAAAAAATTATCTTTGTTCTAACAATTTTCTTATGTTGATTGGAGAATTCTACCCATCCCCAGTGAAATATTCAAAGACTTTCATTCTGACTTCCTCCTCCAATCCTCTCTTTCCCAGTCTCCATACCAACATTTGCCATTCTGTTTTAGATCCAAGCAAACAATGAAGCTGTGTAGGTTGCTGGATGCATCCATGGCCCAGCTGGTATTCTCAACTAGTCCTTGCTGCCTTCATAGGTCATGGCTTCTGGTGATTGGTACATCGATGTCTCCCATTCTGAATCCAATTTTATTCTAGGAATTTATCCTAAGGAAGAGTCACACTATTTTTCAAAATCTATATAAAATTATATTCATTACATGTTGTAAACAGCGGAAAATTTGAAAACCGATCAAACATATTGCTTGATTGTTTTTAAAAATCTATGTAAATTCATGTCCATTACATATTATAAACAGGAAAATTTGGAAACCTATCAAACACATAGTTTTGTTTGCTTCTGATCCCTAAGAAATGTCACAGAGGCCTCTCATGGTAACAGCTGCATGTGCATATTAAGGTGTGGTCAAGTATGAAGCAACCCCCTTTTAACAGGTAAGTGTTGCACTTTTGACAGGTGAGTGGACCTAGCACTACAAGAACATTCTCCAAACTAGCCACAGATGATCTGCATTTCCTCACCTGATGAGTAGGTTCCTGATCTGTGGATGTGATGGCCGTGTCTACGGTTTAGGCACCTCCCTCACTGGGTTTATGGACTCTTCCATTTGGATAGCCTGCTTATGCTCTCCCTTACTGAGATCCAGAACTGAAACTTCAAGGCTTTTTCTGGTAAGGATCTCGGGCAAACCTCGGGCATTTCCCACATGCCATCCCCAAGCCAGATTGTAGGACTGGATGGGTGGGAGCTGCTGGGGCTTCTGAGTGTCCTCAGGTCATGTGTAGGTAACAGCAAAAGGAGAGTCAGGGACCCTGTTGTGAATTGGACTGTGTCCTCTCAAAAGATCAGCTGACTTTTGTCAATAAAGTTTTATTGCAACATAGTCACACTCACTTGTTTATAGGCTGTCTGTCCCTGGCCGCATGTCAATGGCAGGACTGAGTAGTTGAGGCAGAGACCACATGGCCAGCAAGATATTTACCACCTGCCCTTTCCAGAACAAGTTTGCCAACCCCTGCCCTAGGTCAAAATAAACGTTTTTTACATTTTTAGACAACTGAAATAAATGGAATGGATTAGTGCCCACAAAACTACTCCATTGCCTATTTCACAATGACTAGGAGGTGTGATACAACTTCCCTTTTTCACAGCCCAGCAAGAAGAAAATGGCTTAAGCTTTTCATAGAACTTACAAGAGGGAAACTACACTGTGATTAGGATGGATTTTCTAAGCTTTAGAAAAGCTTAGCTTTGTTTGAAAGACAGAATTATTTGTAGGGGAAGCGAAGGAGCCTGCCAAAAGAGAAGAAATTCCTTTTTTTTTTTTTAAAAGAAAAAAGTTTCATAGTGAAACCTGAGTCAAGCAAACATCACACATGTGTCCTCTCCAGCCTTTCTGAAAGCTGCAACAGGAATGGGGAGGCTTGGACCATAACAGGGCTCTCTGCTCACCAGATGGGCGGCCTTAAGTGATTTTTGCCAATGTGTCAGCGTCTCACTTTTTTTCATTTATAAGATAAGAGATTTAAATAAAGAATATATAAACCATCTCATGCATTAAAAGAACTTGGGGAGCTTTGCAGAACCCACTAATCCTCAAACAGCTCCGTAGAGATTCCAATTCCTCACGTCTGAAATGGGACCTAGGAATATGACTTTTCAAGAAGCAAGTCAGGCTGTTGCTAAGCAATCTGTTTGTTATTAATTCCTGGGCTGGCATCTAGAAGGGTCTGAATTAGGGTCTATAACATTCCTTCCAACTCAGTGACTCTTTAGGTACAGAGCCTTAACCCAGCCTCATACACACTGTTTCTATCTTGCGTCTACTTCTGGGGAAACATACATACACACACACCCTCCCACACACACCATTAAGCTTTCTCATTTCTGCTCTCTTGGGTTTCCATATATGCATTTGTAAGTAAGCTGACCTTTCCTTATAGTCCTTGGCATTCTGGGAGACGCCTATCCCAAATTTATCTCAACATCCATATTTCACTAAAATCAGAAGCTTCCTCATGTGTTGGGCAGGCCACTGCCCTTGCTGACACAGGACCTGGGACGAAGCCAAAGGGGCAGGGAAGCTGCTGGGTTCCCTGTGCACCTGTGTTCATATAACTTTCAAAAGCATGCTGTGCTTCCTTAAATCAACAAACAACGCAAGGGCTTCATTTCAACCCTAATGCTAGGCATATTTGATTTTCAAAAAAAAATCCTGATGATTTAAGAAGAAGATGAATGATTTCTGATTAAACTTGGTATATAATTTTAAGGGGGTCCAAACAGCCCAGAAGATCTGGTTGTTGTTCTCTACCACGTTGAAACAATTTGGCAATTGCCTAATCTTCAAATGGGATTAAACTGTACTTCTTTGAACAGATTCTCATGCATTTTGGTAAGTAAGTAGAGGTTAGAGACACATGTGATTACATGGAATGAGGCTACAAAGTTAAAAACCATGTCTAAAAAGAGGTTTAAACACCAGACGTGTGCTGCGTCTTCTGCACCTGGGAGGAAAGTCGAGAATACTGTGAAGTGAGTTCCTATTTTGCAACATTCTCTCTTTCTTCCTCTTCGTCTTTCTCCCTCTCCCCAAACTGCTTTCCTTGTCTTTCTGTCCCTTTGAAGTGGTTACCTTGAAAATACAAGTGATGATTGTACTAAGTCAATCTGGTTTTATTAGTAAGATGATGATTCCATAAATAAAATCCATGCCAAAATGCTGTCTGAGTGTGTGTTCGGAAACAGACTTAATCCACATTTTTTGGTACCTTAATACATTTTCAAACAGCCGATTATACTGATCCTTCACCTCTGAAGTTTTCCCAGTGGTCTTTGGGGCAAAGGTAATCAGCTCTGTTCTGATGGGTCTCAGATGTAAGAATACAGTTGCTCAGCTCCCAGCGGGCAGTGGAGTGCGGGTTCCTGTGCAGCCTCTTACGTGCACTCTGGGGAGCCATAGCACCTGCTCATGGAGCAGGAGGAAGGGAGACAGAACCATTGGCTTTGTGCAGTGCCCGACACTAGGGTCTGCAGGGCAGAAACAAAAGATGTTTCCTGCACTTGAATCCATGTGGATTAATGGAGACAGTGGTATACAGAGAAATAAGCAAATCCATAGTTATCAATGTTATGATCTGTAGGATTCTTTCTAATATTCTTTATTTCCATTCTGTAATTGAAGTTCCTCCCCAAATAAGAATGAGTCCTGAAGACTGTGATACAGATCATTCAATTTCTACCTTCTAATCCCATAAACAAATAAGGAAGATTATCACGGGACAGAAAGAGAGGGTGACCCAGGGATACTGTCCTGTTCAAGCAGCTTGGTGGCTGGAAGAGCACAGGGTGTGTGGTCAGAAAGTCCACAGGAGTAAAACCGCTGCTCCCCACAAAACAGATCTTTTCCAACTTCTTAGGCACAGTTTCACCAAGTTGCCAACTAAATGAAGTGTTGCTGTGAGAATTAAATGAAATGACATGAGTGAGGTGGCCACCAAGCCCCAGCCACACAATCGCCAGTCATTTTGTTCCTTTTTCGGAATATAGAGCAAGTTTCTTAATGGGAGTTTCCACATGCCTGCCTTTGTCAAAATACCACATATAATGCCATGGTGAGAGCAACTAACAGGGTGCAAAGCCTGGCTCCTCCTTTATGAGCCATGTGTGGGAGCTGTCTGTGCCTCAGTTCTCCACATATGTGCAAAATGGAAAAACTAACTCCTTTCTCTCCTGATGTGCTTGTGAAGGTGAAGAGGGGCAATAGACACAAAAAGCCCACATCAAGGAAGGCCTGGCCCATGCTGAAGTCCATGTAAGCATCTACCCTTGTTCTTGTCCTTGGAGGCATATGAGTGTTTCTGCTTCTTCCTGTGGTGCAAACAACATTTATTAGAGGGTGTGAAGAGCCTGCTGTATCTTAAAGTCCTCCCTGACCATGGATCCCACTGTGCAATGCCATCTAGACATTGCTCCGCTGGTCTCTCAGGACACACATGGAGTTTTGTGGGAGGGACTAACAGAAGCAAAGGATAACCAACACCTATATTTTGTTTGGGGGGTTGATATGAAAACCCAAAATATACATTAAAATTGAAAGAGACTTAGAGGCAGCGTGTTCAAAGCCTCCATTTATAAATAGAGTCAGAGACATTGAAACAGAGGGAGTGATTTGTTCCTAGCCAGTCAATATCAGAGCTTGGGCTGGAATCCAGAGTGCTCCTTCCCTGACCCACTGCTCTTTCTAGAACATATTGAGGCAGCATAGCGAAGGCAAAGATCATGAACTTAGGGTCAGAATGCCGAGTCCAAATCTTTGCTCCTGTGATGCCTTGTCTTCAAGTTACTTAAGACTTTGAACTTCACCATCTTCATCAAATAAATATATTAACTTCTAGAAAGAAGTTAATATATTTCTTATACAGTTGTTTAGAAGATTCAACAAAGTACTGCTTGTGAAAGCATCTGGCTGGAGGCAGGTGCTTACTGAACATTAGTTTCTTCCCCATTGCAATAGAACTTGTATATTTATTGATGCTTGGAAATAGGAGAGAGACCTAGAATCAACAAAGACTTCTGATGGTGCAGCTGGCCCAGTGCCTGTGCTCAGAGGTGTACACAGGTGAGTGCCTTTAGGCGTCGACCCTGAGCAGATACTGAGCATTAGAGCAAGTGAGCAATGGGATCTTTCTTTTCTGGGAATACAAACTAACTGGCTGGGACACTGAGGGCAAGAGAAGGTGAGTTGTGAAACCCACAGGTGTCCCAGAGCATGGCAGTGACCAGAGTGAGTATCAAGGCTGTTTTCCTCTGGGCTATGCCCCCTGCCAGGTTTGTGGGGACTACAGCCAAGTCAAACAGAGCTGCACACACTCCAAGCTGCACTTGCTTCAGGCTTTCCCAGGGATGGCTTCACCAGGCTCTGTGGGTCAAATGTTCACCCCGCGTCACTGGGGGGCAGCGCACCTGTGTAGTTATTATCCACCAGCTGAGAAGTCAACCCCTCTGTTCCCGAAAAAGCTCCTGGGTTTTCATTTTCTTTAAAACATAGAACATTCATTGAAGGCAACTTGTCAAGCCCTCAGCCAAGCCTAAACATTTGCCTTGGCACCAGGCCATCCTAACACAAGGACTCAATGCTGTCCCTGGCTGACATGCCTTTAAAAGAGATTCAGAAGTTGCAATGCAGTGAGATTGTTAATATGCCAGGTAGACGGGTGAATCTGAAGGTTAAAATCATAAAGTGATTTGCTGGATCCAAGGAGAGGTCAGGAAAAAGCAAGCTCATTTCCCAATGTCCTAAAAGTTCAATAATTCTTCAATGATAGCTTCCCTTTATTGAGTGTCTGTAATGTGCCACGTCGCTACTGTGCATTTCTGCTATTCCCTAAGGACAACTGGTTGTCGTTATGTCCATGTTGTTGGTGCATAAGCTGAGACTCTGAGGTGATTGGTGACTTACCATGAGATTGTAGAGCTAATATGTGATGGGGCCAGAATTTAAATTGATGCCAGTTTAAGGAAAACAAAATCAGAAACAAAAAACTCAAGTTGTTTTCACTATACCCTAATATCATGCTAAAAAAACCAATTTAAGTAAAAAAGAAATTAAATATCCTTATAAGATTAGAGGCTTAACCAAACTTAACAAACATGCAGTCTGCCCTTTAGCAGTCTTCAAACAAATAATAGCCTCAGGTAGGCAGAAGACCCAAGGTCACATTCCAGCTCACCTCGCCCAGTTGGTCTTCACATACAGTACATCCCAGCCAAAGTGCATTCCTTCCCAGGATGCTGCCCAAGGCTTTTATTTTTTTCAGTGCCTTTGCCTTACTGCTCCTTCTGCATAAAATGCCTTTCTTGCATTTCTTATTTTTGAAATCGTAACCATCTTTAATTCTATTGCCTCCAAGCAGCTCTCTGACTCTCTTGATCATTCAGAGAACAAAACATTTGGTTTTGTGGGTGTTGATTAAAATCAAGATTTCCATGTCCTGCCTTGAGAGATTTTGATTTCACAGGTCTGGAGTAGACTCTCAAATGTCCATTTTAATAACATACAGATGGTTCCGATGCAGAACATACATGGACCATGCCTTGGGGGACACAGACCTAAATATATGAGTTCTCTCCCATTAGAACCTTTAGAATTCTTATGTATATTGCAGTTGTTTCTGTATGTTCGGCTTAATGTCTTTAGGCTTCATGCAGTGGCCATGCCTTATCATTCTTCTAGCATCAGACACATAGTTGGGACTCCACAAATATTTACCAAACTGAGCTTACTACAATGTTTTTCATTAGACAGATATATGTTTTGGAAAATATCATTTTTCTATATTTTCCTCCTTGTATCAGGTAAAGAGTAAATGTTAGGAAGGACTAAGAAGAAATAAAGACAACAGATTTGGAGAGACAGGAATGCATTTACGCTGGAAGGACGTGTCGGGGAAGGGTGTGGACCCAGATTGGGCCTGTTTTGAGGACACTTGCTTACCACTTAAGAGTTAAATAAGGTGACTGCAGCACAGCCATGATGTTCTGAAAGAACACGGAAAATGTTCCAGGACAGAGGATTTAGTCCTGTCTTTCACTGCCAACTGACTTTTGATGACATTCAGCCTTGGGTGGTTTGGAAAGTATCTGCATAGAGATGGGAGACTGAATTATGTGAACTCCAGTACCCTTTGGTCCCTAGCTGGATGAGATAGACAGGTAAGGCCTCTTGCATGTGTATGCATCTGCAGTTCAGGATAAATTAATATATCTGCAAACAGCTTCCAAAATGACAGCCCATATTTCACCCCAGCCCAAAGCCTCCTAAAGTCCATGTGGATTTAAATTCACTGAATTCCAAGTTCACATGGAAATGCAAGTCTGAGGCAGAGCCAAGATTTAGGAGACTCGAACACCTTTCAGGTTTTGGAATCCAATCTCTTCACAAGTGGGCTTTGGAAAAGCCAACCTGGATCACTGATGCCGCCTTCCATGTTCCATTCTCTTCACCTACAGACAGAGTCCATAGACTGTAACTTCTGTGCTTGCTGTATTCATCCATTGCAGGATTATTCCTTTGTTGTATTCTCTCCAAAGCCAGGAATTGTTCTTCTCTTTACTGAAACAGCTATTTGGTTCTCTTCTTCTGCCTTCCCTTCTCTTTCCTCTCAATTCTAGAATGACTTTGAAATTATAATCTTAAGGGAAAATTCAAGGCACCTTTATATTGCATAACATTATTTTATCAGGAGGTTTGAGTGAGAATGTTACTCAGAATCAATTTGTAGTTAGGAAATCAAGACATGAATGTCCACCATTGGGTGGACCAAGAACGTAATTGATTTAGCTGATGTGAAAGAGGACCATTACTGCTGCATTTTATATTTCTTAAACATTGAACATAAGAGGGTCACTTTCTGTGAAACTTCTTTTCTCACTGAACACAGGAGATCTCGGTGGCGACGCTGGGAAGCACCAGTTTGAACATTTATGTTGACATTTGCAACTTGTAACGTTTTCTCTCAGCTTCTTCCAGATATATGTGGTGATTCCACAACTCAGTGAACCTTTCATCATCTACTCATTAAACAAAAACAAACAAACATCAGCACCAGTTGTGTGCCAGGAACTCTGAAAGGTGCAGGGAAATATGACCTTTCTTAAAGAACTCACAGTCTACCAGACAAACCCAAAATGAAAATGAACAGTTTCAATCGAACCAGAAAATTGCTTCAAAGGGGGTGTGAATCAGCTCAAAGAGGTAAGGGAGGACACCCTTAGAAAGCCCGGCCTGCCTGGGCAAAGACTGTCTGAACTCAAGTCCTGAGTTCTTTGTAGCTCTTTGGCCTTGAACTAGGTGCTTAACTCTCTATCTGTTTCCTCATCTGAAAATAGAGGCTAATAATAGCATATACCACATAGGGTTGTATGAAGTTGATGTTTGCAAAGCACTTACAGAAATGCAGGACATATTTTAATCCCTTTTATTAGCATAAAATAGTACATGGTTTCAACAGAAATGTCTATCAATATCATTTCACACGGTTGACATTACACCTTTGCACTTGCTACTATATCTTGACATTAAGTGAATATAAACATTTACACCAAATACAGTGATGATCATTAGAAAGATAATGCCCCATCTTCACAATCTCTCATTTATTTATTCATCAATGATATTACAAGCACTAATGTTTACAGGACACCAGGCTCCAGGCTAACAGAGAATACCATTAAGATCATTAGGGAATTTCCTTCTTCAAAACAAGCTCCAAGTTTAGCAGCAAAGATAGGCACATGGCTTTAATATACAATTGTCATAGAGAAAATTAGCATATGGCCCTAAGAGAGCAGTGAGGGTCTCGAAGGAGCTTCCCAGGGCAGGCCATACCTGAGCTAAGTCCTGGAGGATGAATTGAAGTTAGTCAGGCAAAGATGTGATAAGCTACACTACACTGTTAAAGAGACCAGTAAGAAGTTCTGGTGTGATCCCAATGAAGACAGTCGGCAGAGAGGGAGGGCCTGGAAGGTAACAGTTGGTCACACTGCCATGGAGCTTCTGATCGGTGTCTGTCCTGTAGACCTGAGAAACAAGTCAAGCATTTGATTAGCAGTGGGTTATGTGAATCTCTGAGAAGTAAAAGGGCTTTTCCAACTTGGTGTCAGCAAGAGGGAGCTGAAGCTGTGCAAGCTGACACACCTCCCAGAATGACAGAGGAGATAAACATGAGCAGCCTGTGCTGCAGCTCAGAACAGAGACACACAGGGACTTCCTCTCATGGTTGGGCCATGGCCATGACTTCCATCATGGTTTGGCAGAACCAAATGGGTTGACAATACTGCTGGCCTTCCCTCTAAAGCCCCAAGGTAGCTCACTTCAATCATCTTCTCTCTTTGTATTTTCTAATGTTAAGAAAAATTAAAAATACCAAAGCCTCGTTATGTTGGCAAAGACCCCATTAAAATGTTTTATAGCAAATACTGAAACAATGGATGCACAATGTGCAGTCTGTGGGGCCTCAGTAACATACGTGAGGTAGAGTGGTTTATGGAGATTGTTTGTGTTCTAGATTAGAAATGGTAAATACAGCCAGGCGCGGTGGCTCATGCTCATAATCTCAGCACTTTGAGGCCGAGGTGGGTGGATCATGAGGTCAAGAGATCGAGACCATCCTGGCCAACATGGTGAAACTCCATCTCTATTAAAAATGCAAAAATTAGCAGGCATGGTGGCATGCACCTGTAGTCCAAGCTACTCAGGAGGCTGAGGCAGGAGAATTGCTTAAACCCGGAAGGCGGAGGTTGCAGTGAGCCAAGATCACGCCACTGCATTCCAGCCTGGTGACAGAGTGAAACTCCATCTCAAAAGAGAGAGAGAGAGAGAGAGAAAGAGAAATGATAAATACCAGATAACACTGAAGAAAAACCTGACTTTGCAAAAACATTACATGTATGCTGATTTAAAAGAAATATTTAAAATACTATAAACGATAACTTATTTTTTCAGTTCTGGGCAAACAAAACCTTCGGGTCCCAATGTTCTGCCTTTGGGTGCACTCCAGAGCCCTCCCTATTCTTTCGTTACTGGGAAGGGCTAATTATTTCCTGAAGATATCTGCTCACTCAAGTCAGCAGCAGATCTCGCGTGTCAGGGAATGTCTATGGGTCAGCTAGAACAGAGCTCCCAGATGCCACGCTTGCCATTTTCATTCTGCTGCGTATCTTCTCTCAGTTGGTCCTAAAGAGAATTTGGGAAATAAGCTGAAGATGTTCCCCAGCCCCATTTACAGATGAGAAGAGGAAGGTGAGGACATACTAATTTCATACAGACTGACACCTAAAGATGACAATTGTTTCTTTCCACCCCAAGTAAAGGATTCCATCCACTGAACCGCAAGAAAGGCAGGTTCAGTATCACAACCCTGTTTCAAGCTCAACATGGCCGGATCTCACCTGCCACAGCCACTATGTAATGATCCTCAGACCTCAGCTTTCTCATCTGCAAGATGGGAATAGTAACAACTACTTATTGGGACTATTGTGGAATTAGAGAGGCTGTTTGTAAAGTCCTTAGAATAGCATCTGAAACACAAATAGTGAATTAATCCTACTTTTTTTCTTTTTTTTAGCTGAGTTTCACTCTTGTCGCCCAGGCTGAGTGCAATGGCACATGACTTCGGCTCACTGCAACCTCCGCCTCCCAGGTTTAAGCCATTCTCCTGCCTCAATCTCCTGAGTAGCTGGGACTACAGGCTCCCGCCACCATACACAGCTAATTTTTGTATTTCTTTTTTTTAGTAGAGATGGGGTTTCACCATGTTGGCCAGGGTGGTATCGAACTCCTGACCTCAGATGATCCACCCGCCTTGGCCTCCCAAAGTGCTGGAATTATAGGCATGAGCCACCGTGCCTGATCTGCCCTATTTTTTCTTAAGATATTGGTATTATTCCTATCTACTACAAAAATTTAAAGCATCTTCAATTCCCGATTGTATAAAATACTTCTTTTTTAACTTTAAAAACTTTTTATTTTACTTGACTCCATTGCAGTGGGAGCTCCTGAATCTTGCTTGCAAACGGGAAAGCTGAAGTTGCTGGCATTGTGAAACTGGACTGAGTGACTAGGTTGTAGTGAGTAAAAGCAGATTGTAATACACACGGTTGTCTCATCACTACTGTGCTACTTGAAATGTACTTCCAAGTAGTCCTTCAAAGAGATTATGAAGAAATGACTATGTTACCTTTTCTTTCAAGAGAAGCCAAAGGGAATTAGCGACTCTGCTGTTTCTTCATTGGGTAAAGGGCTCAATGACTCTTTATTTATTTATTTTTGAGATGAAGTTTCACTCTTGTTGTCCAGGCAGGAGTACAGTGGTGCGATCTCGGCTCACTGCAACCTCTGCCTCCCGAGTTCAAGCAATTCTTCTGCCTCAGCCTCCCAAGTAGCTAGGATTACAGGCACCCACCACCACGCCTGGCTAATTTTTGCATTTTTATCAGAGACAGGGTTTCTCCATGTTGGTCAGGCTGGTCTCAAACTCCTGACCTCAGGCGATTTGCCTGCCTCGGCCTCCCAAAGTGCTAGGATTACAGGCATGAGCCACCGTGCCCAGTAATTACTCCTTTTTTAATTTTAATTTTTTTTATTTGAGAACAAAGTTAAGAATTCAAGCTTGCTTTGATTTTTCCCCAAATTCAGATTGTACCCCAGTGCTCCAAGATCTCACATATCCTACACATCTGAGCAGAACCTGATACATCTAGGATGATATACATCTGCAAATCTGATCATCATAGAGTCTATGAAATTTGTGCAATGGCTTCCACTTTTCTTATAAAAGAAAACCTAAAAGTCACTGGGTTGAATTCATGATTGACCTCAGTTTACTTACCTGCCATATCTCCTCCAACAAACATGAAACCCTAGGGGGGTGGCCTTTGCAACTTATTAATTCGACAATCACCCGACAAATATCATTCCCATAATGTGACCAGAACTCAATTCTCGAACTTACCTTGCATCAGAGGAAAAGTAAAATACAAGCTGGAGAGTCAACAACAGTATCCACTAAAGATACAGATAACAGCAGGGCAGGGACAAACAGAATGTTGAGATACGGCTCTGAGGCACCAAGGATCGAAGCTGGAGAAATGATGACTATCATATCTAAAGGGAAAAACTGTGCAGATATTCAAGAAAAAGGCAAAATTTCAGAATCTGGAAATAGAAATAATGTGAAAGCAAGTAAAGAGTGAGAACCTGAGAGAAAAGCCTGAGAGCCAAGGACTAGCAACATAAACACACAGGGCAGATGGGCTGCAGTTCTTTATCACAGACACCTGAGTGGCAGAATGCTGGCATCAAGACAAACAGCTGGAGATGGTTTAATAAATAACTCGTTTAAAGAGTCAACTGAATTTTGAGAGAGGAGGGAAGTATTTGGCTAGACTCTCTTCATCTTGGGTATATGGTTCATAGGTATTGAATGTAGAAACTATAAGCAATAGCTTTTTTTACTTTAAATCTAGGTTATGCTAAAAAGTAGAAAAATATATCATTTCTGAATTCACTTTTTCTGATTCCGTTTTTTTTCATTTCGATTTACAACCAAGTATTTGAACTTTTCAAACTTTTTAATTTACTGAAATTATCTATGAAAAGATGGATAATTTGACCTACATTAGGAGTGTAACTGGTACAGTTACTTTAAAAAACATTTTGTTAATATTAATAATTAAAGCTGAATATATGCAGCCCTATCAACAAACAAGTCACACCTAGGTATATACTAGGTATACCCAACAAAAAGGTGCACAACTATTCATGATATGACATCTTCAAGGTTATTCACAGAAGCATTATTTTATAATGCGGTCAAGCTGAAAGCAACCCAAATGTCCATCAATAACAGAACACACAGGAAACAGAACCTCTTGTAACGATAGGGTAAGGAGCCCACAGGCCTTCTTCCCAGCAAAGTAACAATTAACTGGTAAATATATATATATATATATATATACATATATATATATATATATATAAAACATCTTTTAAAGTCTCTGGAAATTATTCTAAACATATACAGCAAATGAGAAAAAAAACATTCATTCAAAAAATCTCTTAAACTCTGTGATATTAGCAAGCATCTATGGCATTTAAGCTATGACCTGCTGTATTAACTACCTCTTCCAGTCCCATGCTGCAGAAAATCTCCCATGGATGTGTGCAGCCAGAGATGGAGAGTTCCCTCTCTTCCAGCTCCCAGTCTGAGGCTATGGTTCCACCCTAGGAGGAACAGGCAGTAGCATTTCTCACCCTTCTCCCAGTCTTGTGTTGCAAAAGCTCTATTCCAGACAGGTGGGACAGAGAAGACCTGTCTCCCCTGACCCAGTCTCTGCTCCTAGGGAAGACATTCTATTCTAGATAAGGCAGGCAGGAGTGCTGGGGCCTTCATGTCTTTTTTCTAAGCTTGCTTATAGGGAAGAGATTTCACATCTGAAAGGGTGATCCAAGAAAACCAGGACTACCCCTTCCCAGTGTCGATTGTAGAGAAAGGTGTCATTGTGGGAAAGGAGAACCCTCACTCACAATGCTGATCAGTCATGCAGGGCTCTTCCTCAGGGGAAGAATGGGCCATAAGTATGAAGAGTTCTGCAGCTCTACCTGACACAGCTGACTTGATTGGGAACATGGTGGGAGAAACCCATTCCTAAAATTATTGTTGAAAAGAATGGAGATCTTGGTGAAGATTAATGAAGAATAGGCTAGTAGTTGCAGGATACATGCAAAATCGTAGAGTGGCCATATGTTTAATAGCCTTTAACAGAGAGAACCAGGGAAGGTGATGACAACAAGAATCATCTTTTTATTGATGACTTACAAAGATACAATAATCAAGACAATGTGGTACTGCCATTAGGATAGACATATAATCAATGGAATACAATTGAGAGTCAAGAAAAAACTCGTATATCTAGGGTCAGTTGATTTTCCACAAAGGTACCAAGACCATTCAATGGGGAAAAAATAGTCCCTTCAACAAACAGTTCTGAGAAGACTGTATATCTACATGCAAAAGAATAAATGTGCACTCTTACCTCACACCAAAGAAGATTAACTCAAAATAAATCATGAATGTAAGAGCTAAAACTATAAAACCCTTAGAAGAAAACACAGAACTAAATCTTAGTGACCCTGTATTAGATAACAGTTTCTAACATGTAGCACTAAATGCATCAATGACAAAAAAGAAAATAGATAAATTAGACTACACCAAAATTTAAAACTGTTGTACTACAAATAATAATTTAAGAAAACAATCCACAGAATTATATAATTTATATGAAAATTATGTAATGGCTAAATGACTTGCATCCAGAATATGTAAAGAACATTTACAACTCAATATTTTCAAAAAGCAAATAACACAATTTTAAAATGAACAAAGTATTTTAATAGACATTTCTCCAAAGAGGATGTACAAATTGCCAATCATCCTATGGAAAGATGCTCAAGGTCATTAGTTATTAAGTAAACACAAATCAAATCCACAAGGAGAGACTATGTCACACCCCATTGAATGGCTACAGTTAAAAAGACAGACCATAGCAAGTGTCGGTAAGGATGCAAGAAATCGGAACTCTTATACACTGCTGATGGGAGTATAAAATGGTTCAGCCACTTTGGAAACAGTTTGGCAGCTCCTCAAAAAGTTTATCACAGAGTTACCATATGTCCCAGTAATTCTATTTCTAGATACATACCTAAGAGAAATGAAAACATACGTCCACACAAAAACTTTAAATGGATGAATCATATGGCATATAAGTTATATCTCAATAATGCTGTATAAAAAAAGGCTAGAATGAATTAACTGTGGTTCTTCTGTACATTAAATACTCGACAGAAATAAAAATGAACAAATTTATACATTAAACATGGAAGCATCTTGCAAATGTAATGTTGAGTAGAAGAAGCCAGACACAAAAGAGTACATACTATATGATTCCATTGCCATAAATACACTAATCTGTGGGACTGAAGTAGGGGCAGAGGTCATCTCTGGGAGTGGGGAGAGAGGAGCCCACGCCAGGGAAGTTCCTCTGACCTGCTGCTAATGTTGAACTTCTTAATCTGGGTGCTGGTTACATGGCTGAATTCAGCTCATGGAATTCATTGAGCTGGGTACTGCTGGCTTTGTACACTTTTCTAAATGTATGTTACACTTCAATAAAGAAGATTTTAAAGCAGTGTATATGTCACATCATTTTATTGTGTACCCTTGTTCTGAGCTATGATGGAGAGGCAGCCAACTGCACGAGATTTTCAGTTTGGCAACACACTCTTTGTTGATTCAGCATAATATTTAAGAACCACATGCAGAGCCTTTGAAAACGGCCCAGATTTCTGGATCAAGAAAGTGGACTGAACATTGTAACTACTTCTTTTTCCCCAATTACCCATTGAATTGGCAGAAAATATAGAACTTTGCTTAAACATAAGGAAGGGAGCCGGCAGTGGACCAGATATTTTAAGATATCTTGGGAGATAGAAAGCAGATTGAATTGGATTGATAGAAAAAAAAGAAAGATTTAGAGATTGCAGCCCCACACTAGAAGAGGCTAGAGCATGCCGGCCCAAGGTGGCCCCTGAGAAGCCTCAAATTTATAGTTGCAAAACCCAGAGAGCAGTGATCCAAGGGCTGCCATTGTTATAATTTGTAAAAGAATGAAGAACTACACTCAGAATATCTGGGCTAGTCTAGACCCACTCTTTATCTTCCCCAGAATGGGGATCACAGGGAAACTAGAGGCAGTCATATCGGCTGCCTCCTTAAATCGCAAAGACTGTCTGTTAGGGATGGAGCCTGGTGCAGCAGAGCTCCAGGGCCTGTGACCCCCCACAATCAGCTCTGAGAGAACAGAGGGAAGCTCCACAGGTAATTTGTCCTTATCTCTATAGGTGATGTTGAGAAAGACTCTAAGAGCTCCCTCTTTAGCTGTGGGCTAATGAGTTGGACACCTGGAGGCTCCCAGGCCAACCTTGGACCTATGGAATTCAAGTCTTCATTTTACAAGAGCCCGAGGTGATTCATATGCACACTGAATAGTGAGACACTTGCTTACTCATACCCTCTAATCTATTATGACAATAACAGTCACTTACATTCCACTACAGCATTGTACCTTCTTTTAGATGTGCGAGATAAATGTCCCTCACATCTGAGTGCTAAGAAACGAATTAACTTACTGTACTTCAGGTTTCTTTAGAGAAACAGAACCAGTAGGATGGATCTATCTACCTGTCTATCTACAGAGTAAACGACTGTAAGGAATTGGCTCACTTGATTAGGAGGCTGGCCAGCGCCAATATCGGAAGGTGAGTCGGCAAGCTGGAGACCCAGGAGAGCCCGTGCTGGATTCCAGTCTGAAGGTTGGTGGGCTTGAAACCCCCCAAGAACCGCTGTTTCCATTAAAATCTACAGCCATAGACAAAGCTAATGTCCTAGTTCACAAAGAGAATCCTTCCTTACTCAGGGGAGCAGCAGCCTTTTATGGTATTCAGGTCGTTGACTGAAAGGACAAGGCATACCCTCATCAAGGATGGCATCTGCTTTACACAGTCCACCAATTTACATGTCAATCTCACCCAAAACACCCTCACAAACACCCAGAATAGGCCAGGCACGGGGGCTCACGTCTGTAATCTCAGCACTTTGGGAAGCTGAGGTGGGCAGATCACTTGAGGTCAGGAGTTCGAGACGAGTCTGACCAGCATAGTAATACCCCGTCTCAAAAACAAAACCAAAACACTGAGAATAATGTTTCACCAAATATGTGAGGACCTAGTGGCCCAGTCAAGTGGACACATAAAGTTAACCAACATACTTCCGCATCGTTCACTTTCTTCCGCGTCCATCTATCGACCACCATCTATTACCATGTCGGGGGCTGTGAGGAGTGCTGGGGAGGTGAGGACAAACATGGTGAGCCCTCAGCAGAGCTCCCAGCTGTTCCCAGAAACAATGCAAGCCTTACAACTGGTTGTGTCGTCCTATCGCTTTGGTTATGAGGGGCTTAGACAGAACGTTGGAGGAAACGGTTGGTAACTATGAAAAAGTTGTCTGTGTGAATGCTTTTGTACTATGATCATTTTCTCCACAGCCTTACCTTTAGTTCAAATTAAAATTCAATTTGAATTTTAATATTTATTTTTGGTTGTTCTATATATATATATATATGTGCTATCTGATTAAACTATTTCTAGGAAAGCATGGCACAGTTGACTAAAATCAGAATATCTGCAATATAGCTACTGTGGCCGGTGGTATACAAGGTACACATGCCAGCACACAGGATAACCCTAGAGGAGAAGTTGAGGTGCAGTGGCCATGTGGGAACCAGAAGCCCTCTCCTCTTTCCTTCTCACTTTTTTTTTTAATGGAGATTTGCTCTTGTCACCCAGGCTGGAGTGCGATGGCACAATCTCGGCTCACTGCAACCTCCACCTCCCAGATTCAAGCAATTCTCCTGCCTCAGCCTCGCAAGTAGCTGGGATTACAGGTCTGTGCCACCACACCTGGATAATTTTTGTATTTTTAGTAGAGACATGGTTTTACCATGTTGGCCAGGCTGGTCTTGAACTCCTGACCTCAGGTGATCCTCCCTCCTCAGCCTCCCAAAGTGCTAAGATTACAGTTGTGAGCCACTGCATCCAATCCCTCCCTCTCACTTCTAAGCTCTGCTAACACTTTTGTTATCTAGTTCTATTCTGAATGCCTGGCATTTTTTCATTAACATTCCATTTTCATATGAACTGAATTGTGTGTTGAAGCCCTGTGATGATATTTAAAGGTAGGACTTTTATGGAAGTAATTAAGGTAAAATGAGGTCACACTGATAGCCTTAATCCAATATGACCCGTGTCCTTGTAAGGAGGGAAAGGCATTAGGGGAGAGAGTGGTTGTGTACAGAGGAGAGACCACGTGAGGACAGAGCTGGAAGATGGAGTCTGTGAGCCAAGAATAGGCCTCCAGAGAAACCAACCCTGCTGACTGCTTAATCTTCACTTGAGCCTCCAGAACTTCAAGAAATTAATTTCTACCGTTAAGGCCACCAAGTCTGCGGGACTTTGTTATGGCTGCCCTCACAGACTAACGTACCTTTCTCTGCCTTAAGCCAAATGGACCCTTAACTGCTGCCCTCAACCTCAGGACTGAGGTCTACCCTTCCAGAGAACTTCAGTCACTCACTCTTTGGCCTGGCTATGTTTATCTGATTCTCCTCCACTCCCCCGTGGAAATGTCCTGCTCACCTCACTGCACTGCCTCAAGTACCAGGGAGAGGAAACTATCATGCATTAATCCAAGGGCAAATGAAGAGGCTGCAGCAAAGACCTCTCTTTAAGGGATGGCATTCGCTGTCCATTCTGCTTTTTTTGAGACCATTGATATTTGCTGTGCCCAGCAGCACATGCTACTCAAAGCTCTGTAGCTGTCTAGTTTTCATGGTTCTTGGAGCTTCCTCTACAAATGGTGTCAAAGTTGGGGAAGGTAAAGTCTCCTGCAAAGCCCTCCTTCATCCTCCCACCAAGCACTGTGCTGCCTGGCCCCTGGCTCTGGTTCGGGTCGCCACCCACCATTTGCGAGCACTGTGTCAATGCACAATGGAGGTGAGGTCTGGGGTGAGTTAAACAAAAGCTACTTCCATCACTTTTCCTCCTAAACAGCCTGAGAGAGTCTCTAGTTTGTGCTCTTTTCCAGCTTAGCTCTTTCCAAGCAGTCCCCAGTCCCCTGTGAAAACACCTTCAGGTATCCTTGCCCTCTGGCACACAGGCATCCTCCGTTGGGTCAGAATCCAGCAGCGGACACAGCTCGGGTTCACATTGAGCATTATCTGCTTCTCATGCATGCCTGGTCTTCAGGAAGGAAGATGAGAGTACCCAATAGCCAGAGGAGAAATAAAGTAGGCTTTTCACCCCTAAAATGGGCTTACAAGAAGGCAGAGATTCAGTCAAAAACAGGAGAAATAACGTTTGAAAGCATATCAATTATTATGACTTTAAAATTCCTGTGAAATATTTAGCCATGGATGAAAATGCAACCAAGAGACAAACATCTTGGAATTAAAAAGGTAAAACCGACACAATCTCAGCCTCTTTTACAAACAGGCACTGACCGAACCAATATACACACAAATAGCATCAGCCATCTCGACCCTCACACTCCAAGATGTATTTAGAGACAGATTCTTGTTCTGCTTTAAAATAAATGCACTTGCTATTGAAAAGGTGCTCAGAGAGCAAGGCTGGGATGAGTACCCCACGGTGTAGGGTTGGTGCAGTGGAGGGTGGAGACAGGCCTGGATCAAGGGAGCCGCGTGATCCCCACCGTCTGCCTTCATCTTTCTCAGCCTCTGTGTTCTTTTGCAGACGATCAAGTATTTATCTCCTGTGTGCTATAAAGATTAAACAAGAATACTGTGTAAAATGTCAAGGATAAATCAGAAACAGCCAGAAAGTATGAGGATGTGCTCAGATCAGCCTGGTCCACTTACAGACCCTTTATTGAGCCTAGAAACATCTTTGTACTGAGCCTGGCCTGGGCTTGATGAACCCTTTCTGGATCTTCCATTCCTCTGGAACACCCAAGTTTGCCACAGCTAAATGCAGTAGTTACAGCATTTTCAGGAAATCATTCAGAATAAAAGGAAGACTTCTATCCTTACACAGTATGTAATTTTCTCTAAAAATGAATCTTCTTTCCTGAAAAGAGGACAACCAGCCAAGACTCTTGTGAGTTCTGTGTTGGACACATGGAGAATGAAGTTGCTTGTCTGGCATAAGTCAGTGCCTTCGGATGCATTTTTTAACTTTAAGTTTTACATCATATTTAATTTTCCTGATTATAAAAGTAGGAAAGTTTATAAGTCATAAAATACAGGGAAGAAAATAATCCCTTAGTTGAAGGGCCTGAAAAAAAATAGATCTTGCTTGATGCAATTTTTGGTGTCATTTTCAGTATAGCACCACGATTATTAAGATAGAAATCTCTCTCTCCTCTCTCCCCTCTTTCGCCCTTCCGCCCCACACACAGCAGAAGCTGCTCTATTTGCTCACCTTTCACATTTTGCTCATCCTAAAAGACTCAGCTCACATCCCACCTTCCCACTGATGCTTTCCCTGAGTTGCTGTTAAAGCTTTCTTCTCAACTCTCCCTTCCATCTTCAACATGTGCTGGAGAAACGGCTCCCAGCTTCCTTACAATTATTCCAATTTCATCTCCTATACTAGATTGTAAATCTTATAAAGGTAGGATTGCATAGCATATTTCCTTTTACTTTTTGTAGTACATTTTGCGGCCGTAGAATTTTCCTACGGAGGAAGAAAATGTGTGGAGGTAAGAGCTGGCTAAAATGACATTGGATCAACTAACAATGGGTCAAAAGACTCAATGCAAGACAGAAAATAACAATTCAAGTTTTTTTCTTTTCATGGAAATGAACTTGCTGAGATTTCTTCTGGACTTTTTCTTTTATATACTTGTCACACTGAAAATTTAATATTTATTTTTCTGGTTGTTTAATATCTGATGCTCCCATTAGATGAAATTTCCAGAAGGAAGATCCCTGACTGTTTTGCTCACCTGAACAATGTCTCTTCAGCACCTGGCACAGCCCCATGAGCAAAAGTATTCATAGAATAGAGAAATGAAGGCAGGCCCAGCACCCTAGAGGAATGACTGTCATAAAGAAAGACATATTCTTGAGAACTGTGTGCATATGTACATAAGAGTGTCCTGGCAGGGCGCAGTGGTTCATGCCTGTAATTCCAGCACTTTGGGAGGTCGAGGCAGACAGATTGCCTGAGCTCAGGAGTGGGAGGCCAGCCTGGAAACCTCATCTCTATAAAATACAAAAAATTAGCCGGGCATGCCATGTGTGCCTGTAGTCCCAGCTACTCGGAAGGCTGAGGCAGGAGAATTGCTTGAACCAGGGAGGGGGCGATGGCAGTGAGCGGAGATTGTGTCACTGCACTCCAGCCCGGGTAACAGAGCAAGACTCCATCTCCAAACATTAAAAAAAAGGAAAATTAAAAAAAAAATTTTTTAAAGAGTGTCCTAATGCCATCACCCCTATTGAGTCTCTCATAGGGAGGGCCAAGATGTCCACATTTCTCCAAAGCTAGAATTCACAGCTTGGAGACAGCTGACCTTCCATTGCTAGGGGCTTCTTAGTGGAAGTGTGCTGGAGACCTTGGCTGGGGAACTAGGCTCAGAGAATTGCCACATCCTTTTCTAAACAAGTGATTTTGGAATTTTATGACCAGGCCTTACCACAGGGAGACCTGCTCAGTAAAAAAAGCACCATAGGGCTCTATCCAAAGTCCTCGTCTAACTCTCTAACTGCGTTTCAGTTTCTTGCCCTTGTGGACAAATTGGCAGGTTGTCCCCTGCCCCTCCTGGCATCACATTTGTCTCTGTGTGATTTCCTTCTGACGTACAGCCTCAAAATTTCTCTCAATACAGAGTCTGCACAGCCACTTCTGTGGACCTGTCTGGGCTCATGGGAAGTGGTCAGGTTGGTCAACAAGCGCATACCCTGTGAAGCTCTTATGGGGCCACCTGACACACCCCTCTGATGACAGGGATGGCTCACTGGGATTGCATCTGCCCTTTATTTCTAAATTCATTGTGTTCTTCTCCTTTGTCTCAATTTCCTTTTTTTCTACTGTCGTGGTTCTCAAACTCGCAGGTGCTTCGGATCACCTTTGGCACTTGTTAAAACACAGCTTGCTGTGCCCCAGGCCCAGAGTTTCTGATTCAATAGGGAATTTGCATTTCTAACAGATTCTAGGTGATGCTGCTGTGGCTGGCCAGGGCGCCCCGCCTTGAGAGCTACTGCTGTGATGTGACCCAGGGTGTAGGAGAGAAGCACCTGCTGAGTGTGGACCCAGGGCCAGGAACTCTGCAGGCAAAGGGACAGCAGGGTAGCCGCCCGCGGGGAAGATGCGAGCTGCTGCCAAGTGAAACCTGTGGCCAGCCCCGCCTTTCTTAGCAATTCAGGCTCTGAGTCAAAGTTCAGGCCAATCTTGGGAATTGTGGTTTTTAGCAATTTTGCTGAAACCAAAAACCTTGCCTGACTGGAAGTGTCAAAAGCCTGCATCAAACACTGGCTCTTCCTGCTTTCTTCTGCAGGAGTCTCTGCTCCTCCGCGTGTGAAAGTTTCAGCCGCTGCCGTCCTGAGGGTCTGGCAGGGAGGGACATTCCATGGTCGTGAGATGACTCTGTTCTAGAGAGCTTGACAATGCAGCGCTTGTGTGTGTGGTGACTTCCTCCACAGAAAAGCTCCAGAGAGCCTCCCTTCCAATGCTGCTGACAGTCTTCCTTCCCAAGGTTCAGAATCAGGGAGTCCATTTGAGCAAAATCTTAAACAATATTGTAGGATTATAGAGCCGCATCAAGCTGGGACATGCCACTGGATCTACAAAAAAAAATTGAGAAAGGTATTGCTATCACAAAGCTGATGTGTTTTACTGTGTTGGAGGGTGAGAGAATCTTGCAGAGACACATAGCCAGATAATTACTTATAAAACAAGGTCATGAATAACATATATTGATAGCCATAGGAGCTGAGGGAAGATAGCGGAAGAAATAGAAGAGCTATAAAAATTGGAAAGAACTCCATGAGAATAGCAATCTGGGGCCAGTCTTGGGGGAAATTTATTCTTGCAATCTAAAATGTTTGAGGGTACTACTGGGCATGCTGTAGTGAATGTAATGTTCCAAATTCATACAGGTGACCTTGAATTATAAGGAGAAGCCTCAACTAGGTTTACTGTTCTCAATTTGAGAAGGCAAAGATATGCATACTCCATTCTATTAAGGTTTCTGCAGAAGTACAGATGGGAGTGTGGCTTAGTGGTTAAAAGCCAACAGCGTAGAGCCAGGCTGCCTGGATTTGAATACTGGTTCTTCTGCCTACTAGCTGTGTAATTCTAGGTAATTTATTGGATGTCTCTGAGCCTCAGTATTGTCGTCAGTAAAATGAAAAAATGATAGTTCCTACTTTATGTAGTTTTTAAGAAGATAAAAAGCTTCAACGGATGTAAAGTGCTTTGAATGGCACATATTACAATGTTGTTTATTAAATATCTGCTATGCAGTTATGAAGTACTGTACTTATATTTTTTATGAAATAAATAATTGAAATTGAATTTTAGATGAGTCATGCTTTTAACCGTAAAATTCTGTTATGGACAGAATGACTGTGTTGTGGGATCTCCTCATCTTTTGAAACTGGTAGGAAACGAGAAGTCTTGGCTGTCATCTCCTAAGCAGACAGAACGTGGGCCTTGGGGTCCAAAAGGTTTAGGTACATCCTGGCTGTGTCAGTTCCAGTTAGATGACCCTGGGCAAGACCACCACCCTTGGTAAATTTCAGTCTTCTACTCTCTGACATAAATGTCAATAATTTATTTAAAGCACCTAATAAAATTTGAAGTAATCGCGAAGCCTCTCTAAGTGGGGACTCATGTCAGTGTGGGTAACAGGCAAAGGAGTTGTTACTGTAAGCTGAGGACAGCATGGCGAAGCAACACATGCTGAGAATCTTGAAGTATGAATGGGGACAGGCCCAGGGCTGGAAACCACCCAGGCATCATCGGCTTTGCTCTCCTCCTCTCCAGGTGCGGCGTCGGGGAGAGCACACACTGCATGGAGCCTGGCCACCTGCCTGGCAGCCTCTCAGCACATTCCAGGCTGTTTTGTGAAATCAGGTGCAGATAAAAACTATCCTGTAAAGCACCTAGAAGCCCTAACTTTTGTCCCATTGCTGACTTAACTGGCTGTGAACTTGGGCAAGTCACTTTCCTTTTCTTATGCTCTGTTTTTCTGTCTGCAAAATAGCATGCCTGAGGCCCCTTCTTGTTCCAAGCCCATTAAAATCAACCGACCTGCTGCGCAGAGCGCTAATTGCTCTGGGGTGTACTGCATTGTTCTGATCTAGCTTGCTTTTCTATGTACTGGCTTCATGAATCTTCATCACCTAGCCTCTTCAGTTTTCTAGTCTTTGTATTTATGTCCATCAACCCTTGTCATTGAAGGCCAGCACCCGGCCACATCATACTCTCTCTGTCCAAATCTCATGTCCTCTGGCCAGTTCCCTGAGTGATGACATCAAGGGACAGTTTAGAATTTCAAAATGCTTTAGACAACAAAGAAAAACTAGGATATGGCAAAATCACATCAAATCAATATATTTCTAAAGAGTACATGAAGGGGAACCCAAAGGTTAGGTTAGAGAAAGCTAGATTTGGAAACGTTAAGCCTTATTTCATCATTCTTTGCACCTTACCTTCATCATCCATAGGATGGGGACGGACGAAAGCAATCTAGCAGAATGACCTGCACGGTAAGGTTGGTAACTTGTGGTTTTTGAGTATGATGACTGTTGCAATTGAGTTGATAATTTTATTATTTTCTCTCTATGTTTTAACTTTTCTTAGTTCATGTCAATATAGATTATAAGACAAAGTGAACTTTGGAACAGCTCACAGGGATTACTGCCGTGTGGAGACCATGGAGGGGTGGAGCCTGACGGAGGACTTGGCCTGCTAACCCTCAGCCAGTGGGGACTGGGACACAGCACGGGGTTTGGGAAAGGGAACGGTGGACTGGGATCCTGACCCTATCACTCGTTAATGATGTGAAGTGGGGCAGTTTTCCTGACCTCAGAGTTTCAGCTTCCCATCTGAGGATGAGTAAAAGTGGCGACCTGTGGGCCTGCTATGAATCTCACATGGGGTGACCTGGATGAGGAAAGTGAGGTCCTAGAGGGAATCCATCCACCTTTTCTTAGATACAGATGAAAAGCCTGCTGGGAGTTCTAGAATAATGGTTGCAACCTCTGGCAGGATCTTAACGGAATATGGGTTTTCCCCTGCTTTTCAAGGTTTCCATTTTCTTTTTCACTACAGCACTGAGAAGAAAAGGCCCGGGTCCTTGGAGCAGTAATCACAGATTTTCACAGCCTTTTTCATGGCTTGTGTGTTTGGGTTTTGGGATGTTTTTTAAGTTAAAAATTGTCTTGAAAATTCAACTGATGTAATTTTATTTTCTTTCGCAAGTTAAATTTCAAATACTTTCTAAATGCAAAAATGTCCACATGCTTTCCTGCTTGTTGGCAGCTGCAGAGTTACCAATATTTAGGGGAAAGCATTACATAATCTGAAATTTTTACTTTTTGTCATCTAGTGAATTTTCTTCTTCACAACTTCACAATTGGCCTTTGGTCTGTTTCTTCAACTTTGAGCAAACAAAAACAATTGACAGATGTGAAACTATACCACAGCAGGCATTGCCAAGTTAACTTTTTATCTGTTTCTGCACAAGTATGTTAGCTCTGGCCTTGAGCATTGCTACAATTGATAGTTTGAATTTTAGGAAACTAATTTGAGAATTTGATGTTTCTTGCACAGTAGATTTTGTTGTGTTACATGGCTCTCTTCATGAGCTGATATGATTTGGCTCTGTTTCCCCACAAAAATCTCATCTCGAATTCTAATCCCCACATGTTGAGGGAGGGAAGTGATTGAATCATGAGGGTGTTTTCTCTCATGCTGTTCTCCTGAGAGCGAGTGAGTTCTCACAATAGTTGATGGTTTTATTTATTTATTTATTTTATTTATTTATTTTTTTAGGAAAAGAGAGAAAAGGAGAAAGAAAGAAACAGCAAAAGAAAGAAAAAAAAGAAAGAAAGAGAGAAAGAAAGAGGAAGAGAAAGAGGGAGAGAGAATGGGATCTTGCTTTATTGCCCAGGCTAGAATACAGTCTAAAAATGGGTATTAAAAACCTCTTTTATGCCAATAATGGTGCTTAACAATGGAGACAGGAAGGAATAGGGGATGAAAATAACAAATAAGCAGCCAACCAATATTTTATTTAAACCTGTGAAATGCTATGCAATTGCTGGGGAGTGATTTACTTCCAGTTATGTGGTCACTTT
>PVKP010024977.1:0-34281 GCA_004027715.1 Plecturocebus donacophilus | reverse complement strand
TCCAGATTCATCCATGTCCCTATGAAGGACATGAACTCATCATTTTATATGACTGCTTAGTATTCCATGGTGTATATGTGCCACATTTACTTTATCTAATCTATTGTTGATGGACATTTGGGTTGGTTCCAGGTCTTTGCTATCGTAAACAGTGCCACAATGAACATACGTGTGCATGTGTCTTTATGATAGAACAATTTATAATTCTTTTGGTAATATATGAGCAGTTTTGCATATGTTTGTTGGCCTCATAGATGTTTTCTTTTGTAAAGTGGCTGTTCATGTCTTTCGCCCACTTTTGAATGGGTTTGTTTGTTCCTTTCTTGTAAATCTGTTTTAGTTCTTTGTAGATTCTGGATATTAGCCCTGTGTTAGACGGGTAGCTTGCAAAAATTTTTTCCCATTCTGTTGGTTGCCAGCTCACTCTAATGATTGTTTCCTTTGCTGTACAGAAGCTCTGGAGTTTAATTAGATCCCATTTATCTATTTTGACTTTTGTTGCCATTGCTTTTGGTGTTTTAGCCATGAAGTCCTTGCTATGCCTATGTCCTGAATGGTTTTGCCTAAGTTTTCTTCTAGGGTTTTTATGGTGTTAGGTCTTATGTTCAGGTCTTTAATCCATCTGGAGTTAATTTTAGTATAAGGCGTCAGGAAAGGGTCAAGTTTCTGCTTTCTGCACATGGCTAGCCAATTTTCCCATTTATTAAACAGGGGATCCTTCCCCCATTGCTTGTTTTTCTCAGGTTTGTCAAGATCAGATGATAGTAGATGTGTGGTGTTGCTTCGGAGGCCTCTGTTCTGTTCCACTGGTCTATGTCTCTGTTTTGGTACCAGTACCATGCTGTTTTGATTACTGTGGTCTTATAGTATAGTTTGAAGTCAGACAGCATGATGCCTCCAGCTCTGTTCTTTTTGCTTAGAATTGTTTTGGCTATGCGGGCTCTCTTTTGGCTATGCGGAATCTCTCTCTACATGAAGTTTGAAATGTTTTTTTTCCAGTTCTGTGAAGAAGCTCATTGGAAGCTTGATGGGGATAGCATTGAATCTGCAAATTACTTTAGGCAGTATGGCCATTTTCACAATGTTGATTCTTCCCAGCCATGTGCATGGAATGTTTTTCTGTCTGTTTGTGTCCTCTCTTATTTCACTGAGCAGTAGTTTGCAGTTCTCCTTTACTCTACTTATTTATAATGCTGTCTTCTTTACCAATAAATTATGGACTTAAATATTTTGCTTATTTCTCTGATCCTCCATTCTCTGTAAAGGTTGGATAATAAACTGTAAAAGTCCTAAAGTCTCTTTCAACTCTATGATTTTACAACTCTAATAATTATAAAGCCACAATATTGTATTATACTAACTACCTTTCCCCTAAAGGAGTCCATTATGCTCCTAATTCCATGACTAGGGTGGTTTCTGCTAAACAGACAGGTCTTTTCCAAATCAGGCACTTCTCCTTTAAATGCACAATATTTGTATCACTTCAGAGGGAGGTAGTAGCCTTAACTCCCTCTTGGCTTTTTGTACTATATTGTACTATATTATACACTGCAAGATCAACCTCAGCAGAGTTTAATCCTTATATCTTACAACATCTCTGCCTTGGTGCCTCTGCTATTTTTCTCCCTCCATACTATAACTTCTCTTGCCAGGCCTCTTCATGTCAGCATACCATCATACAACTATGTAGCTCATCCCTAAAATCAGCCTTCTCATTTCAGTTTCTTCTGGAAATATGTTTTTTAAGTTTAAGAAATAGAAAAAAAAACTAATTTTAACTACTTTTTTTATTTTGTTTTCTTTTCTGTCAAATCCAACCCTCTTCTTTTTTCTCTTTGAAGCATGTTATCAATATAAGGGTGCTTATAAAATTTGGCTTTGGTCCTTTCTTTCTTTGACCGAATACTGTTTGACTCATAAATCCTGGCAAAAGTGGGAGAAAGAAGACAAAATATCTGTTCCATATTATGGGAGATGGTAAAAAATCAAGTACTTTGTAGCACCTTGAACAGAAAAGTCAGTTGTAAATTCTTTAATAAAACATAGTGTTTGTTATTTTTAGATTTCAAGCAGCATAGTTGTAAACTTGCATGTGACTGGAGAAAAGCTTTCCATTCATATTTCTAGAAAAATATTCACAATGAGATTTTAAAAGCTTTCAATCCAAGTAAATCATGACACCATGATAAAACATTTACTAGTGAGTATTTCTATATATTCAAAGAACTATGTTCAAGTATTCTTAAGTTCCCATTATGTTATGAGGAGCTGATATGGTTTGGCTGTGTCTCCACCCAGATCTCATCTTGAATTACCAAGTTGTGTTGGGGGTACCCGGCGGGTGGTAATTCAATCATGGGGACAGGTCTTTCCTGTGCTGTTGTTGTGATACTGAATAGGTCTCAAGATCTATTGGTTTTACAAGGGGAAGTTTCCCTGCACAAGCTGTCTCTTTGCCTGTTGCCATCCATGTAAGATGTTTCTTGCTCCTCCTTGCCTTCCACCTCCTCCTGGCTCCTCCCAGCCATGTAGAAATGTGAGGCCATTAAACCATTTTTCTGTAAAAATTTTAAAAAATTTTCAAACACCAACTAACCTACAACTAAAAGGCCATGTGAATGACAAACAGATCCACTGCATAGTCTTTTTCTTTCAACAGAGAACTGGGTTTAACTTTATTTTTTTATTGTAAATTGACAACTTATATAAATTTATGGCATGCAAAGTGATGTTATAACTTATTAATACAATGTGGAATAATTAAGCTAGTTAACATGTCTGTCACCTCAAATACTTAACATGTCTTGTGGTAAGAACACTCAAATTTTTGATTTTGAAATACGCAATAGTCCATTATTAACCATATTTACTAGGCTGTGAAATAGAACTCAGAAAAAAAGAAAAAATATATTCCTCCTGACTGAGATTTTGTACTCTTTGACCATCATCTCCTCATCGTCCCACCTCCAACCACTGTAACCACCATTCTACTCTCTGCCGCTGAAACCCCCATTCTACTCTCTGCTTTAATGAGTTCAGTTGTTTTTAATTCTACATATAAATGAGAATATAGAGTATTTATCTTTCTGTGCTGGACTTATTTTGCTTAACATAATGTTCTCCAATTCCATCTATGTTGTCATGAATGACAAAATTTTCTCCTTTTTAAAGGGTGTATCATATTCCATTATTTATATAAACCACCTTTTCTTTATCAGTTTATCCCTTGATGGACACTTAGGTTGATTTTATAACTTGGCTATCATTGCTTCAGTGAACAGGAGGTTGCAGATATCTCTTTGACTAACTTCAAATAATTTGTGTAAATAAATGGAAGTGATCATTGGATCATATGGTAATTCTATTTTTAGTTGTATTTGCCTGTGATGCTGCTAGACTGCAAGGCTGTATCTCTTCTGTTGGCCCTCAATCTGCGCTAAAGATGATAAGGACTTTTAGTTAGATGTGTGTTTCTGAGATTATTAAATATAGGTCAGAGAGTTCGATGCATTTTTTTTTTACCATATGAGAGAGTTAGGAATGCAGTGCTCTCTCGTGGCTTCAGGTCTCTAGTTTTCTTTTTGCAAGAAAGCGTGTATAGTTGACCCTTGAACAGTGTGAGGTTGGAGTGCTAATACCAGCACAATTGAAAATCCACATAGAACTTTTGATTCCCCCAAAACTTAGTGATGAATACACTACTGGTATTCATTGACAGGAAGCCTTGCCAGTAACATAGTCAATTGACACATATTTTGTATGTTATATGTATTATATACTATATTCTTAAAGTAAGTGAGATAGTATTAAGAAAATCATAATGAAGAGAAAATGTATTTGGTGTCCATTAAGTGGATTGTAAAGGTCTTCATCCTTATCATCTTCACATTCAGTAGGTTGAGGAGGAGGGTGAAGAGAAGGGTTTGGTCTTGCTGTCTCAGGCGTTTTCTGGTAAAATGGTAAAATAGAAGGATACATACCTATATTTTATGCATTTATGAAATACCTAACTTTATCTTAAGGTTTTTCAATATTTCTAGGCTATGCAGTTCATCTATGGGTTTTTTTCCAATTGTCACAAATCTCCAAAAAAAATTGTAATATATTTATTGAGAAACCATCTGCCTATAAGTGGGCCTATACAGTTTGAACCCATGTTGTTGAATGGCCAACTGTACTATTATGTAGAAGTAGAAAGCACAGGCTATGGAGTCATGTAAATCTAGGTTTGAATCCTGGCTTTCTACTTGCTAGTTTAGTGAACTCAGGTGATGCCTTTAAATATTATCAAGCTTTTATAAAATAGAGATAAAAGAAACAACATTGTTTATAGGTTTGTTATGAAGATTCATTGACCCAGTTACACTCAATGTTTGTTCCTATTGCTGTTATTATTACCGAATAGCATGACTTTGACCTTTGATTATGATAGCTAGGAAATCATTAGCAGTCAATATCATTTAGGAAAATGTTCAGGAATCAATTTATTGAATACCAAATTTAGGAAGCTATCTTTTGTTTAGTGATCTATTATTTCAAAACAGTGTACTTAATATTTGGCAGACTCTTTATAATTTTAATAGTGAAGTAACTCGTTGATTCTTCTCGTTTTTATCCCTATTCCCCAAAGACCATGGTTATCTTCAGGTTGGATTGATAGTATTTTAAAAAAGAGAAAAATAAAGAAAAATCACTATTTTTATTGCATGTACACTGCTTACATTTATCTGCTTTAATTCTCAAAACAAAAAAGATTAAAAAGCTGCCTTTTCAAATAACAACTCTTGCTATGACATCGTTTTCCCTCCTTGAATCTTGGATTATAACAAGAGAGATTTATTGCTCCTTGAGGAATTCCCTTAACATTTTGGCCACCACCTTTGAAAACCTGCTTGTTTAATATACTTTAACCCCAGATGTATTTTTTTAAAAGCATGTTGGGCAGTCTACTTCCTACCACCCATACTCCCCCAAAAAACATGTTTCTGATTTTTTTTTCCCATTTTTCTACGTTTCCATTTTCTAAAATATTATTTCAAAAAGGACCGTACTTTCAGTGTTAAAGGATACTTCTGCTTTTGCTCAAAAGTCAGAAGATAATGCAAAATATTTGTGCTTCACTAACACTTCTTTGTTTTCTTTGGAGGAGAGAATGAAACAGAGGTTTTTCCTTTCCTGCTAGCAGCTGAGTCCTTTTGTTTGGCTGGCCCAGAGAGGCTTTGTAGCAGAAGAGAGCCCTGCTATTTCTCAAAAGCTTTTGTGTGCAACAGTTCCTCCCATGTTGCTGCTCACCCAGTACATTTTGTAAGAGTTAATGTCATAAAGACTAAATGTTGTTTAGTATGGTTGTGTTTTATGATGTTGCTGTTCTCCCTACCAATCTTTATGAACAGAGACTTAGCTCTGTTGCTGGATAGTGAATGTATTTACCATTTTGTTTTTGTTTGTTTGATTTTGGTGTTTGAGGGTCAGAGAAAAGGATGCCCTGAATATTTTTAACAAGCTTTACCTGTGAGTATTGCTGTTTCTGTTAAATACCTGGAATCTTGACAGAAGAGCATCTGTGGCTATAATGGTGTTAACAGTTGGAAGTATTTTTCATCTGTAATTTTGCCTGCAAACAAGGTTGCTTCTTTCCTGATATATTCAGTAAGAAGTGGTTGTTTTTCTCAATAACAATGAGAAAAAAGTGAAATAATATACTCAGGTTTAAAAACATTACCTAAGTATGTGACTTATTTCCCGAATTTGATCTTACCAAATGTCCAATGTATCTAGATGGCAGTGATTTCTTTCTCTACCTGGAATTCCACCCACAGGTACTGTCATGGACTCATACTTCCTAAGCAGTTGCTGCTGACAAGCGTATCAGAGAGGAGCATCCTATTATTAGCAGCTGCTCAAGGACTATGCTGGAAGAAGTTCTAAGACCTTTGGGCTCCTTCTGTTGAGAACTAGTGTCCCAGCACAACCAGGGTCAGCTCTTTTGTCAAGAATAGGTTGAAACATGAACTTTTGGGGAGAAAGAACTTATAATAGATTGTAAATCATGTTTTTTTCTTTCTCAGCTGGGTGAAATTGAAATAGTACAGGTTTGGTTGCTAGATTAGGTTCAGTTGCTGGATATGATTCTTATTTGTACATGTGCATTAACATAGAAACTCTGTCTAAACTACTTTTTCTGTAAGATGAGAATAATAATAACACCAATGTCAAAGTGTGGCTTTCTGGTATAAGTAAGATAATAATATGTAAAAGGGGTAGAAAATAGATACTGGGCACCTAGTAGATATTCCACAAATGGCAGCTCTTATTATATGTGTTCTGGAGTTAAATATTCATCTCTGTAGTTCCTCTTTCTGTTTCTGTAATTTTCTATACCCTTTCTATATTGTTTGCTGATTTAGGACACCGATATGCCCAAGGCCTACTGATTTAGGAAGAAAGTGTGTGGACCCAGCTCTCTTAGTGTTAGAGGCACTTAAAGTAGTATCCATAGTGAAAAGTCACCCTCTAATTGCCCCAGCAATTGACTCTAGCACTTTAGGACTTTGAAAATTTTATAACCAACAGAACTGCCCACGCAATCATTTAATGGCAATCATTCTAATTTATGTGCTTTGTATGCTGTCCTGAGAGAGTTGAATGGAAGACATTATTGTGAAGGGGCTATGCAGATAGCAATACAAATGTCCTTGTCCACAAGGCATGAAAGACAAAGACTGAAAATGAAAAAAGGAAAATAACCAAGCAGTACACTTGCAGAAATAACTCTTATGACTTCAAAACATTAAAAATAAAACTGTTTTCCTGTGTGTCTGTCCTTGACAGTGATTTCATCTTTTTAGCTGCCTTTCAGCTTGTTTTATTTACAGCTGTGAAGTATACAAACCACTGAATGAAGAGTACTTTTTCTCTGTCTCACATTCAACTATTATGTGTGTGTGTGTGTGTATGTGTGTGTTTATAATATTAATTAAGCATATCGTGGACTCATTTTTATTTATATACCTGTTTGTATGTATGTAAGTATTTAGTAAGAACATGAATATATACTGCATATATATATATATGCACATGTCATCTATATATCTTTTATAACATATATATTTCTTTTCTGTTTCAATGCAGTTCTTCCTTGTGTATTTACTCATAGACATAGATAATAGCTAAACATATACAACCTTTGATATATGCTTGGATTTATAACCTTGTTGTACATAATTCTCTGCCTTCTGAAATCCCCCTTTCCTTTAATATCCCAATTTAGAGCTCAAGCCCCAAGCCTGCATACCATGAAAAATCTAGCCCCTTCCTCAGCATTTCTTATGATTGTCTCCTGGCCACCTCTAGTACTAAAGTTCCCCAGACATCCCCCACAGGCAAGTTCTCCCTGTGCCTTCCCCCGTAGTCCAGAACCTGCCATCTTGTTGCTCTGGCATGCTCTCTCCCTGTGTTAGTTTGCTACGGCTGCCATAACAAAGTACCACAGATGAAATGGCTCAAACAACAGAAAATTTTTTTCTCATAGTTCTGGAGGGAAGAAGTCTGAGATGGAGATATTAGCAAGGTTGATTCCTTCGGAATACTGTCGGGGAGAGTCTGTTTCATGCCTCTCTCCTAGCTTCCAGTTGTTTGCTGGAAATCTTTGGCATTCCTTGGCTTAAGGATGAATCACTCTTCTCTCTCCTTCAGTCTTCACGTGGCATTCTCCCTGTATGCATGTCTATTTCTATGTCCAAATTTTTCATTGATTAAAACAAACACAGTTACATTGGATTAGGGGCTACTCTATTAACTTCATCTTAACATAATCGTCTGCAGACACCCTGTTTCTAAATAAAGTTGCATATACCAGGATTAGAACTCCACTGTCTTTGAGGAGAGTAAGATTAAACCCACAATACTCCCTCTCTCAAAAAATCCCCTTTACATCCTTTCCCTATGTATCTACCAGGGAAACATTCAAAATTCATGATCTGTTATTTTGTAGAGAAATGTAGCTTTCTTTATTTCACCATTATAGTTTATTCTTAGGGCCTATTTGGACAGAATTGAAATTTTCAACATAAACTTGAACTAATAACCTTGATGTCATAAAACTCTGCCTTCTAGAATCACCCTTTCCTTTCATATCCTAGTTTTGAGCTCAAGCTCCTGGAAATACATAGAATTTTCTCTACTAAAAAGCACAAATGCATGCATATATAGAGAATACTGAATGGCATGTTGTGTATGCATTTTTTAACGTTTTATTATTGAATAAAACACAAATACAGAAAAGCATACAAAATAAATATTGTTTAATGTGTTAATTTTATATAATTATTATGAGACAAAAATCCTGTAACCACCACCTAGAACAAGAATAGAATTTTGCCAGCCACCAGAACACTTCTACATGCCTATTACAATCACAGCTCTTTCTCTCCTTCTGAAAGTAACCACTAATCTGACTTTTAAAGTAATCCTTCCTTTATGTTTTGATCATGTATTCCTATATGTTTTATGCATTCCTGGACATTCTGTTTTATTCTTGCCATTTGTTTAGCTTGATAGATCTTTTCAGTCTCCTTTAATTTGTTGAATTCCACTCTATCTTTTATTTCCTTTATAGTTTATCTGCTGAAGAATCAGAACATTAGACCTATGTAATTTGCCAAGTCTACCCATCTCTGATGTATACCCATAATATAGTTCAATATGTCTCTTTCTGCGGCAGCTGGATCCAGAGGTATAATCAGATGCGTGTGTAATCCCTTTGCTAGGCTATAGGTGATGTTATTCCCTTTTATAATGAAGTAAGTAATGTTATTTTCACTCTTTTTTATGTTAGCAGCCATTAGTGTTCAATTCTTAAGGGGATAATATTTTTATCAATTTTGTTTCTATTTATTATCTGGAATTATTTTGTAAAGAGCCACTTACCCTCATTTATTATAGCTGTAGAGTTTTTATATAGGAAAGGCATTTTGTGATTGATTCTTTTTTACTGCTTACCCAGTTCTCAAGATAATGAGTTGGTTCCTTGTCATCCTTAAAGGTATAATTAGTTGTATTATTAAAAGTAATATTTTGAACTAATGAATTTAAACAACTGAAACAAACAAACAAAAAAAAGATTAAGGAAAAGTGAGTAGAGCCTCAGTGACTTGTACAATAATACCTAGCAGCTTAGTATATCTGTAACTGGATCCCCACTAGGAGAGGAAAAAGATAACGACCAGAAAAAAAAAGAAAAGAAAAAAAATAGCCAAAGTTTTCTCAAGTTTAAATAAAAACATTAACATACAGATCCAGGAAGTTTCAAACAGGATAAATACAAACAAATAAAGGAAACTACTCCATAATAGATATAGAGACACTGCAGAAAACCAGTGATAAAATAAAAGCAGTAAGAGAAAACAAGTGCAGTATAAAATGGAGAACCACATAAGAATTATTCCTGACTTCTCATTAGAAACAATAGAGGCCAGAAGTCAATGGAGTGACATTTTTAAAGGGCTGAAAGATAATATGTTTATAAAGGGCTGAAAGATAATAAGTTAAAGGACTTAGTACCTGGCACATAGTAAGTAGTAAATATTTTTTAGGTGTTGTAATTATTCTTACGAGCTTTATTTTCAATTTTCTTCATTAAGGTGGTAGAGACCACTGGTTGAATATGGCATCCTTTACTTAGTACCTAACAGGACAATTTAATGAGCTGCTTTCTAAAAGAAAATGTAATTTTTGTGTGAAACACCAGGTCCCCAGGTGTCATGGTAGCTATTTAATTGATATTATTTCAAAAGAGCTAGTTAAATAAATGAAGTTCAAATATCTGCATGAAATTTCCAGCTCTCTTTATTCAAGCACACATTTAGAAACTTCATTTTGGTTAGATACATAATTTGTGAGATATTTTTCAAATATTTGATCTCAGAATAACAATTAAAAAAGGAAAAAATTAATGACTTTTCATTTAAAAGCATAATAAAAGAATTCCTTTCCAGTTGTGACTGATTTGATGTATGTATAACATTGGTTTCAAAATCCTCTGTGAATATGTTTTTGTTCTTTCCTCTCCTTATTTGTTTATAATTTTCTGTGAATTTGTAGGCAGAAGACTATGCTGTACTATGTAATGCATTATTCAAATAGAGTAATATTTGAAAAGGCCATGCTTATTTACACACTTTAAAAAATATCTCTCTTTAAAATTCACCAGCTAGTTGGTTGCTTTGCTTTTCCCAGTCTGAAATAATAATTCTTTACAACGCTGAACTGACATACTTGTTTCCTCAGACTGCCATGCTCTCTGTCTCTCTTTTTTTTCCTTGAAGTCTTTGCATGTGGTATGTTCTCTGTGTAGTACTCTCCGCAATACCATATTGAGTTGGCTCTTAATCTTTCTTCAGAATTCAATAGAAAAAGTTACTTCCATTGGAGAATACTCTCCTATATGTTCTAAAGTATGGTGTATTTATCTCATCACTTTGTTTATTTAGGCAACATAGGATAATAATGAATACTGCCACCTCTAGACTCAGATTCTCTGTAAATCTTGGTTCTACTAGATTCTTGTTGTAGGACCTTGGGAATGTTTTACTTGATTTCTTGTCCTTTGTTTCCTCATCAACAAATAAGAATAATAATTGTACCTATATTATAAGGTGATGTGGCAATTTAAAAATGCTTAGCAATGGAACAAAATAGAGAACCCAGAAATAAGACTGCACACCTACAACCATCTGATCATCAACAAACCTGACAAAAACAAGCAGTGGGAAAACGATTTTTTTTTTTTGAGAAATGGATAGTGACATCTTCGTTTCTTTGCTTGCAATGCACTGTGACATTGTGGGTTTGTTTGTTTTTTTTTAAATATTATTTCATTAGCAATTTACAAAGTATAAAATTACAGAAGTAGATAAATAATAAAATGCCACTAAAGTTGGTGATTTCATATACTGTTCTTGGTATTAACAAGGAGCATGATACTTGAGGAACTAATTTTACTATGTGTCTATACAACCAATACCATAATCTATATCTGGTTAGCTATCACATATCTGGCTATCTATCACAAAAAATACAAAGATGTCTAGAATTTTTTATTTTATAAATGATGCTCAGAGAACTGGCCGAGCCATATGCGGAAAATTGAAACTGGACCCCTTCCTTACACCATATACAAAAATCAACTCAAGATGGGTTAAAGACTTAAATGTCAAACCCAAAACTATAAAACACCTCAAAGACAACCTAGGCAATACCATTCAAGGCATAGGCATGAGGAACGATTTTATAATGAAGGCACCAAAAGCAATTGCAACAAAAGGAAAAATTGGCATGTGGGATCAAAAGAAACTATCAACAGAGTAAACAGACAACCTACAGAATAGGAGAAAAATTTAACAATCTATTTATCTGACAAAGGTCTAATATCTAGTATCTGTAAGGAACTTAAACAAATTTACAAGAAAAAAACAACCCCATTAAAAAGTGAGTGAAAGATATTTCTCAAAAGAAGACAGCTGTGACCAAGAAACATATGAAAAAAGGCCCAACATCACTGATCATTAGAAAAATGCAAACAAAAACCACAATGAGATACCATCTCACACCAGTCAGAAAGGCTGTTATTAAAAAGTCAAAAAAAAATGGCAGATGCTGATGAGGTTGTGGAGAAAAAGGAACACTTTTACACTGTTGGTGGGAGTGTAAATTAGTTCAACCTTTGTGGAAGACAGTGTGAGGGTTTCTCAAAGGCCTGGGGCCAAAAAAAAGTTAAACCTAACAATCCCATTACTGAATATATACCCAAAAGAATATAAATCATTCTATTATGAAGATACATGTACGTGTAAGTTCACTGCAGCACTATTCATAATAGCACAGACATGGAATCAACCTAAATGCCGATCAATGATAGACTGGATAAAGAAAATGTGGTAGATGTATACCGTAGGATGTTATGCAGCCACAAAGAGGAATGAAATCACTTTGCAGGGTCATGGATGGACCTAGAGACCATATCCTCAGCAAACTAACACAGGAACAAAACCAAAGACCACGTGTTCTCACTTGTAACTGGGAGCTGACTGATGAGAACACATGGACACATGGAGGAAAGCAACACACACTGGGGCCTGTCAGAGAGTGGGGAGTAGGAAGAGGGAGAGCATCAGGAAGAATCGCTAATGAATGCTGGGCTTAATACCTGGGTGATGGGATGACCTGTGCAGCAAACCTCCATGGCCTTTACCTATAAAACAAACCTGCACATGCTGCACAGGTACCCCTAAACTTAAAAGTTGGAAATAAAAAATTTAAAATAAAATAAAAGGTTAATACACACAAGTCTTAGAAAAGTGCCTGGCAATGGCAGTGCTAAGTCAGTGAGTGCTAATAGAGCTTTCATACTTAATCATCTTTCTGCTTGGCACATGACTCATTATATTTAGTGATCAATTAATAATTATTATGTTAATGAATTAAGCCATAGTAGCCTCTGCTTCTAAGTTGTTTGTAAAATCAATCTAATTAATATTTATTGAGTACGTAGAACATATCTTGACACTTATTTATTGAATACATGGCCAGATACATGAATGATTAAATGTGGAAAATTCAATATTGAATGGTATTCTACAAAAGTAAAGGTGAAAAAATCAATGTGAAGTGGTTTCTTTGGGAATAATTTTTTTGGAAGAAATTAATGAGTAGCTACACCAGAGAACATATGTATTCAAATGGGTGAAGAGTGGAAGGGGACTTCCCAGAACAAGAAGTAAAATTCTTAAGAGTGGAGATATGCTGTGCAGATGTTGGCCTTTTTTAACTCAAAACCAAACAGAAAAAAAAAAAGTCTGTATCAGTATTAGGGTGTACGGAGGTACACCTATGCAAGAAATATGTTTGATTTTACATTGGATTGTGAAAGAGAAAGTGCATTGTAAAAGCATGCCTTTCGTAACAGTGGATTGGAATGCCATCTTCCCAATTTATTAGCTATGGGAATGCAAACATGTTATCGAACTTTTCTAATACTCCTAATGTGTTAAATTGTAGTAATAGTTGGCCCAAAGATTAAATAAAACTAAGCATGCAATGCTTTCAGGCAATGTGCCTGGCACGTGGTATGTAGTCAATTAGAACTTTTGTGTAATAGGAACAAGAGCAGCTGACCAGATTGGTCGGTTACAGAGAAGACTTTTATAAACGTTTTATTTTCAGGTAAAACATTAATATATATTAAATTGCCTATTTTTATTTAAAGTGGTCCCCATGGGTTTTCACCATTTTTTACTGATAATCAAAGACATTTGGGAAGTAATGTAAGTGTCCAGATACCTCTGGACTTTGTTTTTCCTCAACCTTTTATAATTACCTTGCCCACATTAAATTGATAGCATGTTTTAAACATTTTGCTTTTTACAAGTCTTTCCAAAAGATTCACCTCACATTTTATAGAAACAACATTAAGATGAGTATTTTATCAATTCAAGTTACATAATTAGAGCAACAAGTGATATAATTAACAAGTAAAAGGGAGGTAAATGGGTTTGGTAAAAATTCAGATAAATCTTGATAAATATACAACCTACTAGGTATGTACACAGTTCTATCTGGCAACTCTACTTGTTTGCAGAGCACTGTGATGATATACTCAAGAGCATTCTAGCCATGAACAGTTAGCATCTCTAGGTCCAGTCAAGACAATTATGAGTTTTGATTAATTTAGCAAGTTTTTAACTGAAATAGGGGGACTTGTTTTTTTTTTCCAGATGTACTCTCACTCTGTCACCCAGGCTGGAGTGCAACGGCCTAATCTTGGCTCACTGCAACCTCTGCCTCCCAGGTTCAAGCAATTCTACTGCCTCAGCCTCTCAAGTAGCTGGGATTACAGGCATGCAGCACCAGACCTGGCTGATTTTTGTATTTCGGGTAGAGATAGGGTTTCATCATGTTGGCCAAGTTGATCTTGAACTGACCTCACGATCTGCCCACCTTGGCCTCCCAAAATGTTGGGATTACAGGTGTGAGGCACCGCACCCGGCTGGGGACTTCTATTACATAATACTACTATTGCTGCTATTAAAGAGGTCAATCTAGTTCTATTAACTGAAGTATCACTTCAATAACATTCTGCAATCACTCTGATTTCTATGTTCACATAGGAATTTAGACATATTCCCTAAACAGCGCTTCTCACTGATGTCACAGTTACATATCTTCCATTCTAGACTATGAGTTCCTCAATATTAGATACTTGTTCTCTTTGTGAAGCTTGGTCCTAGCCCACAGTAGGTACTAGGAGATGTGTAGTATGAAGTTTAGAAGCTTAGGCCCATGAGAAAAAGTGGAAGAAACTAGGTTTGCTTCACTTAGAACAAAGAAGACAATGTGGCTATAATAGCTGGCTTCAAAACCTCTGCTTTCCAAGTAACTGAGCCAGGCTTTCAGCTCAGGTTCTGCAATTAAACAGCTTTGTAATTCTGAGAAGTTACTTCATTTCCAGTGATCTTAGTTTAATCCCTGTAAAATTAGAGAAGACAGATGATCTGGGGAATCTCTTCTAAAGGTAGTTGTTCTACATATTTGAAGGGATGTCATTTATGGGAGCAGGCAACCCAACTTACTCTCTTCTTTTAGAAGATAGATCTGGGACCTGTAGGTAGAAGTTATAACATCATAGCCATTTAATTAATATAGGAAAAAAATATTAATGGTTCCACCTTGGATACAGTGTATTTAAGTAAAGGCTAGCTGACCATATGCATGGAACTGGAGCGGGGGTTGAATTAGATTAACCCTGAGATCCCTTCCAATTATAAGATTCTTTGACTGTTAAGTCAAAGGTCCAAATGAAGCAAGAGCACTCAACTTCCCTTTTATTTAATTTATCTGACTGATCCTGCTTTCGCACTGTTTATTCACAGAGTAGCTTGACTTTCTGCTTCTCTCCTACTCTGTGCATTTCTTGCCAAAAATCAGGGTCTGTATTTCTTCTGTCTTACAAATAGTACACAATGATCTGGAGTATGTGAGGACACTTGGAAAAGTCTGAGACCAGAGAAACAATAACTAAAATGTTTCATGACAGCTACTACTGTGTTGGGAAAATTACTTATTCTTAGACGTAAGTTGATCGCCTTCAAAGTATAGCATTAGCAGATTTGGTTAGTCCTGAAAAGCAAGTGAACTATCCATTTAAAAGCTAGGAAATCTGTTTTGTTATTTTCTATATATGTAAGTATCACAGAAAATATCCCATTTTAGATTTTAATCAGTATAACAAAATAAGCTTCATCTGGCAAATTATTGCTCTAAAATTCAATTAATTGAAGCATTTTATTAAAAAATACAGTCCACATTATATCTTAATAGTTTTGAATTGAAACACATGTAATTTTTTAATTTTAAAAATTAAAATTAAAAATAAACAGATATGCTATTGACATGTATTTCTTTATTTGATGAACAGAAAACATTAGCTCTAAAGGGTTGTAGTGTTATTCAGTGCCAAGATTTTAACTCTTGTATTCATAGAGCATGGTCCAAATGCTATAGTTGGCCATATTCATTGTTTCATTTCATAATGGGCAAAGCTGTCACTGACAGATTCAGCTTTTTCTTACCCTCAGAAGTGTGGATCCAGATTATATTTATTATTAGATGCAAGTCTTGACTTAGCCCTGGCAAGTGCCCTGAATTATAACTGATTTAAAAGATTAAAAATGCTGGCAATAATGTGTCTTCTCAAAATCTGTAACATTTAGAAGAGTAAAGCTGTTTTTTGTTGTTTGTTGTTGTTTTTTTTCTTAAGAGATGGGGCCTTGTCTCGCAGCTGGAATACAGTGGTACTATCACAACTCACTGCAGCCTCTACCTCCCAGGCTCAAGTAATAGTTCAACCTCCAGAGTAGCTGGAACCACAGGCACATCCCACCACACCTTGCTAATTTATATATATATTTATTTATTTATTTATTTTTTTTATAAAGACAGGGTCTTGCTATGTTGCCCAGGCTGGTCTCAAAGTCCTGGACTTAAGTAAAGCTCCTGCCTCAGCCTCACAAAGTACTAGAATTGTGAGCATAAGCTGCCGTGCCCAGCCAAGCTGTCTTTATTTAATTGGCCTATTGTAGCCTTTAAATACACATTGAAAGAATATTACCAAAATCAACGTTTTTAAGTTCACGTAACTTGTTTTTTTATTTGCTACAGTGGCCAAAAAGACTCTTCATGCTTCTCAAAGTAAATAAAATAATAAAAAGTTTGTAAGACAAGAGCAAGAAGAAGATTACGTAGTTTTGTGATTAGCAATAATTTGAAATACAGGAAAGTAATTACTTAGAAATTAAAGATGATTTTTAATGTGATCAAGTGCAAAGACTTGATAATAAAAAAGTTGTATACCCAGTTTACACATTAAAATTAATTGATTGAACTGAGACTTCAGCAACCACTAGTGCAAAGACACAAACATAATCAATGATAATAATGTTCAAGTGTTTACATCATGCCAGTAGGTATTTTCATTGCTCTCATTTAGCTATCGGTATCAAATTAAAAACTAAAGAATTTCTTTTAAAAATAATGTTATCATACTTTAGTTGGTACAATGTTTGAGAAAGGAGCTAGGACTTTTCCTAGCACATCAACTTTTGGTTTTATTAAAATGCACACATCAGCCAGACACAGGAGCTCATGCTTGTAATCCCATCATTTTGGGAGACTGAGGCAGGAAGATTACTTGAGTCCAAGAATTCAAGACCAGCCTGGGCAACATAGCAAGACCCTGTCACTACAAAAAATAAAACTAAATGAAAAATTGGCTGGGGTCATGGTATGCACCTAAAGTCCCACTGACCTGGGAGGCTGAGCAGGGAAGATTGCCTGAGCTCAAAAGTTGAAGGTTCCAGTGAGCCATGATTGTGCTACTGCACTCCAACCTGGATGACAGCAAGATACAGTCTCTTAAAAAAATACAATAAAAATGAATAGATCATTCGTTTTATCCTACAAAATAAATGTCATTGGTCATAATTGTTTATGTCATTCTCAGAAATTGTTATATAGATCTAAAATTTAACAATATGTTATAGTTAAAGATGAGTTGTAGCTGATATCTAGTGTGAGAAATATTAGTATTTTCATAATATTTAGGTTTGCCTTTTTCTTGAGGTGTCTTTTAAATTCATTTTTATTGCTTCTACTGCTAAGATTAGTGTATATTTATAGAATGCTTTAGAGTTTGTGATACCAGGACACAATGCACAGACTGGGAGGCCGAATGAACAGTAAGCTTAAGAACAAAGGCTTTGCTACCAGACAGTCTTGGATTCATGTCTTGCCCCACAGGCTGTTAAATCACTGACCTTAAGAAAACTACTTAATCTCTTTAATCTTTATTTTCTTATTTGTAAAATGTTATAATACCTGCCTCATTGGTTTTATTTTAAAAAGATGAAATGAGGTAAGGCATAAAGAATGAAATGTAATTTTCTTTGTACCTGGCATATAGTAAATAATAAAAACAACTATCATTATGGTCCCTCTTTTAATATCGTTATCTCATTTAATATTTATTTTCTATAGAGAATAACCTTTAAAACTCCACACTGCTCAGTATCCAACTAGACAGAAGTATTAACTTGGTTACCCACCCAAGGACCCTCCACTTTAGTTGCTCTCTGCTGACCCTTGTAGGAATCAAATAAAAACTCACTCTTGGTAAAAACAAACAGGCTGCTTAGCCTTTCCTTGCTAAATTCACCCTTCAAGTTATATGTCCTGATTATGGAAGAATAGATCAGTAAGAAAATATGTCATATAAAGAACAGGAAGCTTGCAATATGCTGATTTTAGTGTGGAAGCTTTAGGAGCTTCAGTTAGCATCTTTATGGATATATTTCTATGCTTTCACCTCTAGAGACATTTCTTATAGATTTGGGGATGGGTTTTGTAGGATTGAGGGTGTTGTTGTTGTTGGTTTTTTGCATATTTAATGCTAAGATATTATGGCAAATGTAGAAAGAGAAGTTGAAATAAAACTGAAAGATCACCATGAAGCAAATGAACATGTTTCTCATAATCTTGATGAGAAGGATTATATCTTAACATTTCTAATCTTCTAGGCATATTCTGACTTAAAATTCCTGAATCAGGATCAAAAAGACATACTACTAGTCCTATACATGAAGTAAAATGTAAGAAACCATTGTTAAAAGCTATAGGAATCAAAAATCTAAGATGCTGATACAATAAAGAAAAGAGCAGCAATCTTGTTTTGTTTATTCATCCAGTTAACAAACATTTATTGAGAGTCTAATATTTTCTAGGTACAGAGCATCAAGAAGAGAGGTAATTTGAGTAGTGTGTGCTTGATTCCACTGTAGACCAAAAAACAAATAAATAAATAAATAAATAAATAAACCTGTAAATGAAGACAGACACTAGTTGTGACTGCACCAAAAAAGAGAGTGATCCACCTAATGACAACTGGGTCATACCAGGAACTCTTATTTGAATGGTCCTCTATTCCTCCTAGATCTATTAATATATTACTCCTTGCTTTACCTCTACTCAAAGGATCAAAATTGTTTTAGATCTTGTTTTGCCTCTACCCAACATGCAAATTTATTTTTGATATGTATGAATTCACCTGACTTCATTTGTCAGAGATTTCATTTTTTCCCCCCATTTTTCCCCTTCTCTCTCTCTCTTATTAAAATACCTGTTGTGGGTATTTTTGTATGTCTATCTCTCTAGTCTTCTCCAATATGCTTATTCTAAGTATTTGATGATCTTTTGGAGATGAAGGAATGTTCTGGTACAGTTCTTAAACCAAATTTCCATCTGTCAAAAGTTGTCTGAATAGAGATATATACCAAAATTACCAAACCTACATCTCCAAAACATGTGAGCTGATTGTGTCGATAGTTGAAATAATTTCATAGATTCAGTTACATTTAGAATTGTGCTGCAAAAGCCAGATATTCCATATTAATTAAATTGTATTTAAGTCCATATGAAACTGATAGAGACTTAAAGAATTCACAATTTAATAAGGTAGATTAACTAGAGAGAGCTCACTAAGAAGATGACACAAGAGTATGGGGTTAGAACCCAGATCTGTAATTTGTCTTATTTTCTTTCATAGGATAAACCAATTATGATAATAAATGACAGAGTTTTAAGAGAGTTTCAGAAATAAAATATAAGAGAATAGATGATGTGAGTGACCATGATATAACATTGTTTTTTGTGGTCTAATAACTCATCTTATATTCTAATATTTTGTTTTAGATATTAATAATACCTAAAATCTAAATAAATATAAATGGTTTAAAGTATATAATGTATTACCATCACATTTGTCTCTCATTACAATCTTGATGACCTTTTTTCATACGTGTGTTGGCTTTCATATGTTTGTTGGTTGCATAAATATCTTCTTTTGAGAAGTGATATTCATATCCTTTGCCTACTTTTTGATGGGGTTGGTTTTTTTCTTATAAATTTGTTTAAGTTCTTTGTAGATTCTAGATATTAGCCCTTTGTCAGATGAATAGATTGCAAAACTTTTCTCCCATTTTGTAGATTGCCTGTTCACTCTGATGATAGTTTCTTTGCTGTACAGAAGCTCTTTAGTTTAATTAGATCTCATTTGTCTATTTTGGCTTTTGTTGCCATTGCTTTTGGTGTTTTAGTCATGAAGTCTTTGTCCATGCCTATGCCCTTAATGGTATTGCCTAGGTTTTCTTCTAGAGTTTTTATGATTTTAGGTCTTACGTTTAAATCTGGAATCCATCTTGAGTTAATTTTTGTATAAGGTGTAAAGAGGGGATCCAGTTCCAGCTTTCTGCACATGGCTAACCAGTTTTCCCAACACTGTTTATTAAACAGGGAATCCTTTCCCCATTGCTTGTTTTTGTCACGTTTGTCAAAGATCCGATGGTTGTAGATGTGTGGTGTTATTTCTGAGACCTCTGTTCTGTTCCATTGGTCTATATATCTGTTTTTGGTACTATGCTGGTTTTGTTGCTATAGCCTTGTAGTACAGTTTTAATTCAGGTAGTGTGATGCCTCCAGCTTTGTTCTTTTTGCTTAGGTTTGTCTTGGCTATGTGGATTCCTTTTTGGTTCCATATGAAATTTAAAGTAGTTTTTAAAAATTCTCTGAAGAAAGTCAGTAGTAGCTTTATAGGGATAGCATTGAATCAATAAATTATTTTGGGCAGTGTGGCCATTTTCACAATATCGATTCTTCCTATCCATAAGCATGGAATGTTTTACCATTTGTTTGTGTCCTTCCTTATTTCCTTGAACAGTGGTTTGTAGTTCTCCTTGAAGAAGTCCTTCATATCTCTTGTAAGTTGCATTCCTAGGTATTTTATTCCCTTTGTAGCAATTGTGAGTGGAAGTTTATTCATGATTTGCTCTCTGTCAATTGGTGTATAGGAATGCTTGTGATTTTTGCACATTGATTTTGTATCCTGAGAATTAAAGATACCTTAGTTCAATTGCTGTGTAACTGAAAATATTAACTTGTGTCACACAGAATATAACAAGGGAGCATCTATTACCCAGTGGTTTCAAACACCTTCTTTGGCATGTCTGAAACCATGCAAGAAATACTGAAAATATTGTTTAGCTACTTCATAAATCTGAACCATAGTAAATAAGCCCTTCGTTGTTTTGTAGTGACCAAGATGTTCTTGCAAAAAGAGATGCTTGTATAATTGTTTCAATTACATAACTTCCACTCTTTCCTAGGATTCAAGGTGAGTACAGATTTTCCAATTATCTCTTTTACAAAGAGCCCTATAAGGGTGATCAAGTGAGGTAGCAAAGTTAGCTTCTACTAATAATGCCCATTTGACAATTTTTGTGAATTAAAATGTTTATAAAATTTTAAATTTAAGGTTAGTCTTTTATTTTCTTAGCAGATTGCAGATACCTATTGTGTTGTATTTTATTTTTCAAAATTTGGTTTTTTGAAGAGGATATGACAAATAGTGTTTGGGGAACAAGGAAAATCTCAAACTAAATCATGAACAGAGAGAAAATTGAGGGAAAAAAGTCTCCTGGAGTGAGTTTTAATGAGTGATTACTGAATATAGTAAAGAAAAAAGGCAAATGTGAGAAGGAATAAATGATGCTTTATTATAAAAAAGAGAATGTTCTCAACCACACAGAATATAATTTATTATATTTTTATTGATACATAGCATTTACATATTTATGGGGTAATGTGATATTTTGTTACTTACATAGAATATGTAATAATCAAAGTAGGGTATTTGAGACATCCATCACTTTAAGTATTTATCATTTCTGTGTGTTGGGAACAATTAAGTCCTCTCTTCTGGCTACTTTGAAATATACAATACATTGTTTTTAACTATAGTCACTCTACTCTGCTGCTGAACAGTAGAACTTGTACCTTTAATCTAAGTGTATTTGCACACATTAACTTGCCTCTCTTCTCCCCAGCAACCTTTCCCAGCTTCTAGCATCTGCCAACTTTTTTAGCTTCCACATATAAGTGAGAACATGCAATAATTGTCATTGTGTGCCTGCTTTTTTTACTTAACGTAATGACCTCTAGTTCTATCAATGTTACTACAAATGATGTTTTATTATTTCCTACAGCCAAATAATATTTCATTGTGTATATATAACACATTTTCTTTATCCATTGATGGACACTTAGATTGATTTCATGTCTTTGCTATTGTGAATAGGGCTACAATAAACCTGCAAGTACAAGTATCTCTTTTATATACTCATTTCTTTTCCCTTGAATAAATATCCAGTAGAGAGATTGCTGGATTGTATAGTAGTTCTGTTTTTAGTTTTTTGAGAAATCATACTTTTGTCCCTAGTGGAAAATGGCTGCACTATTTTACATTCCCATTAACAGTGTATGAGATCCCTTTTCCTCCACGGCCTTGTCAACATCTGTTATTATTTGTCTTTTTATAATAGCCATTCTACTTGGGATAAGATGATATCTCATTGTGGTTTTGATTTGCATTTATCTAATGATTAGTGGTATTGAGAATTTTTTTCATATGAATATCATCTTTTGAGAAATGTCTATTAGTGTCCTTTGCCCATTTTAAGGGGGTTATTTTTTGTTGTTGAGTTGTTTGAGTTCTTTTTATTTTCTGGATATTAGTCGCCTGTCAGGTTAATAGTTGGCAACCATTTTCTCCCATTAAATGAGTTGTTTCTTCCCTCTGTTAATTGTCTCTTCTGCTGTGCAGAAGTTTAATATAGTTCAATTTGTCTATTTTTGTTATAGTTGTCTGTGGTCTTATGATCTTAGCCATAAAATCTTTGCCTAGATTAGTGTCATGAAGTGTTTTCCCTTTGTTTTCTTTTGTGAGTTTTACAGCTTCAGGCCTTCCATTTAAGTCTTTAATCCATCTTGACTTGATTATTGTGTATGGTCAGATAAGGGTCCAGTTTCATTCTTTTGCATGTGGATACCCAGTATTTCTAGCATCACTTATTGAAAAGGATGTTCTTTCCCCAGTACATGTTCTTAGCAACTTTGACAAATGTCAGTTGGCTATAAATATGTGGATGCATTTCTGATTTCTCTATTCTGTTCCGTTGGTCAAATTGCCTATCTTTATATCAATACTATGCCTTGTAATATATTTCTAAGTCAGTCTGTGATTCCTCCAGCTTTGTTTTTTGTTTGTTTTGTGCTTTGTTTTGTTGGTTTCGTTTTTGAGGTTTTTTTGGTTGGGTTTTTTCGTTGTTGTTGTTCAGGATTGCTTCAGCTATTCTGGCTCTTTTTTTGATTCTATACAAATTTTAGAATTTTTTTTTCATTTCTGTGGAAAACAACAGACTTTGGTATATTTATAAATATTGCAATGAATCTGTAGATTGGTTTGAGAAACTAGCTTATATTAATGATCTTAATTCTTTCAATCCAAGAGCATGGAATGTCTTTCCAATTGTTTTTGTCCTTTTGAATTTCTTATGTTAGTGTTTTGTAGTTTTCCTTGTAGACATCTTTCGCTTCCTTGTTTAAATCTGTTCTTTGGTATTTGCTTTCTGTAGCTATTGTGAATAAAATTGCTTTCTTAATTTGTTTTTTGACTGTTTTATTATTGGCATATAGAAATGCTACTGATTTTTTATAATGAATTTGTATCCTGTAACTTTACTGACTTCAGTAGTTGTAAGAGTTTTTTGTTGGAGTATTTTGTGGGCATTCTTATCTTGTTCCCATTATTAGAAAGAAACTTTCAACTTCTCTCCATTCAGTATGATGTTAGCTGTGGGTCTGTCATATATGGCCTTTAATATTTTGATATATATTCTTTCTATGCTCAGCTTGTTGAGAATTTTTATTATGAAGTGATGTTAAATTATCAAATACTTTTTCTGCATCTGATAAGATGATCATATGATTCTTATGCTTCATTCTGTTGATGTGATGTATTTTGTTTGTTTACTCACGTGTGTGAAACCATTCTTGCATCCTTTGGTGTAAATCCCACTTTGTAATAGCATATATTATCTTTTTGATGTGCTATTCAAATCAGTTTGCTAGTGTTTTGTTGAGAATTTTTTGAAGATGTGTTCATCAGGGATATTTATGTATAGTTTTCTTATTTTGTTGTGTCCTTTACAGATTTTGATATCAGGGTAATACTGGTCATAGATTGAGTTAGAGAGAATTTCTTTTTCTTCAATTTTTTTGGAGTAGTTTGAGGAGAATTGGTATTAGTTCTTTATACGTGTGGTGAAATTCAGCAGTGAATCGGTATGATTGCACGCTTTATTTTATTGAGAGAATTTTTATTACCAAATCAGTCTTACTATTAAATATTGATCTGTTCCGATTTTCTATATCTTCCTGACTAAACCTTGGTAGGTTGTATGTTGCCAGGAATTTGTCCATTTCCTCTTTTTCCAGTTTTTTGTCATATAAGTGTTGCTAATAATCTCTCACAATCTTGTATTTCTGTGGTATTGATATGGTTAGGCTTTGTATTCTCATCCAAATCTCATATTTAATTGTAATCCACATAATACCTATAGTCCCCATGTATCAAGGGAGAGACCAGGTAGAGGTAACTGAATCATGGGGGTGTTTTTCTCCATGCTATTCTTGTGATAGTAAGCCCTCAAGAGATCTGATGGTTTTATAAAAGGCTCTTTCCCTTCACTTGGCACTTCTTCCTGCCACTTTGTGAAGAAGATGCCTTGCTTCCCCTTCATCTTCCACCATAATTGTAAGTTTGTTGAGGCCTCCCCAGACATGCTGAATTGTGAGTCAATTAAACCTCTTTTCTTTACAAGTTACCCATTCCCAGGCAGTTCCTTATAGCATTATGAAAATGGACCAATACAGTAAATTGGTACAAGGAGTGAGTTGCGACTATAAAGATACCCAAAAATGTAGAAGCAGCTTTGGAACTGAGTAACAGGTGGAGGTTGGAACAGTTTGGAGGGCTCAGAAGAAGACAGGAAGATGTGAGAAAGTTTGGAACTTCCTAGGAACTTGGTGAATGGCTTTGAACAAAATGCTGATAGTGATATGGACAATGAAGTTCAGGCTGAGATAGTCTCAGATGGAGATGAGGAATTTGTTGAGGACTGGAATAAAGATGACTCGTGCTATGCTTTAGCAAAGAGACTGGAGGCGTTTTGCCCTTGCCCTAGAGATCTGTGGAACTGTAAACTTGAGAGAGATGGTTTAGGGTATCTGGTGAAAGAAATTTCTAAGCAGAAAAGTGTTCATGATGTGACTTGGGTGCTCTTAAAAGTATTCCATTTTATACAATTACAAAGAGATAGTTCAGAATTTGAACTTATGTTTAAAAGAGAAACAGAGCATAAAAGTTTGAAAACTTTGCAGCCTGATAATGCAGTAGAACATAGAAAATAATTTTCTTAAAAGAAATTCAAGCCAGCTGCAGAAATTTGCATAATGAACGAGTAGCCTAATGTTAGTCACCAAGACACTGGCCAAAAAAATGTCTCCAGGATGTGTTGAAGGTCTTCACAGCAGCCCCTCCCACCACAGGCCTGGAGCCCTAGGGAAAAATGTTTTGTGATCAAGGCCCAGGGCCTTTCTGCTTTGTGAAGTCTCCAAACTTGGTGCCCTGCATTCCAGCCATGAGTAAAAGGGCCAATGTACAGCTCAGTCCATTGCTTCAGAAGATACAAGCCCCAAACCTTGGCAGCTTACATGTGGTTTTGGGCCTGTGGGTACACAGATGTCAAAAATTGAGCTTTGGGAACCTCTGCCTTGATTTCAGAGGACGTGTGAAATGCCTTGATGTCCAGGCAGAGGTTTGCTGCAGGAGAGGAGCCCTCATGGAGAACCTCCACTAAGGTAGTATGTAAGGGAAATGTGTGGTGCACAACCCCACACAGAGTCCCCAATGGGGCACTGCCTAGTGGAGCTATGAGAAGAGAGCCCCAATCCTCCAGACCCTAAAATGCTAGATCCAATAACAGCTTGTACCATGCACCTGGAAAATCTGCAGACACTCAACACCAGCCTGGGAAAGCAGCTGGGTGTGGGGGATATATGCTGTAAATCACAGGGGCAAAGCTGCCCAAGACCATGAGGATCCACCTCTTGCATCAGCATGACCTGTATGTAAGACATGTAGTAAAGAGAGATATTTCAGAGCTTTAAGATTTGACTGCCCTGGTGGTTTTTGGACTTGCATGGAGCTTATAGCCCCTTTGATTTTGCCTATTTCTCCCAATTGAAATGGGAGATTTACCCAATGCACGTACCCCAATGTATCTGGGAAATAACTAACTTGCTTTTGATTTTACAGGCTTATAGGTGGAAAGAACTTGCCTTGTCTCAAATAAGACTTTGGACTTGAACTTTTGGGTTAATGCTGGAATAAATTAAGATCTCGGTGACTGTTGGGAAGGCGAGATTGTTTTGAAATGTGAAAGAGACATGAGATTTGGGAGGGTCCAGGGGCAGAATGATATGGTTAGGCTTTGTGTCCTCACCCCAATCTCATTTTGAATTGTAATCCACATAATCCCCATAATTCCCCCATGTCAAGGGAGAGACTAGGTAGAGAGCATTGAATCGTGGACATGGGTTCCCCCATGCTGTTCTCATGATAATGAGTGAGTTCTCATGAGATCTGACAGTTTTATAAGGGGATCTTCCCCCTTTGCTTGGCACTTCTCCTTCCTCATGCCTTGTGTTGCTTTTTTTTTTATTGCATTTTAGATTTTGGGGTACATGTGAAGAACATGTAAGATTGTTGCATAGGTAAACACATGGCAGTGTGATTTGCTGCCTTCTTCCTTTTCACCTATATTTGTCATTTCTCCCCATGCTATCTCTCCCCAACTTCCCACCCCTCACTATCCCTCCCCTATTTTCCCTCAACAGACCCCAGTGTGTGATGCTCCCCTCCCTGTGTTGCTTTCCTTCACTTTCTGCCATGATTGTAAATTTTCTGAGGCTTCCCCAGCCATGCTGAAATGTTAGTCAATTAAACCTCTTTCCTTTATACATTACCCAGTCTCAGACAGTTATTCATAGCAGTTGAAAACAGAGTAATGCAAGTATCAATTGTGATGTCTCTTCTTTTTTTTCTGATTTTGTTTATTTGGGTTTTCTCTCTCCTTAGTTATTCTAGGTAGTAGTTTATCAATTTTCTCTTTTTGAAGAACCAATGTTTCATTTTGTTGATCCTTTATATTGTTCTTTAACACTATTTCATTTAGTTCTACACTTTATTATTTCTCTCTTTCTGCTAATTTGGGGTTTGGTTTGTTCTTGCTTTTCTAATTCCTTGAGTTGCATTTTTAGATTGTTTATGATGTTTATTGCTATAAACTTCACCCTTAGTACTGCTTTTGCTGCATCTTACAGATTTTGGTATGTTGTATTTTCGTTTTCAATTGTTTTAAGAACTTTTTTGATTTTCATCTTAATTTTTCTGTTGACCTGATAATCTTTCAAGAACATAAACATGTTGTTTAATTTCCATGTACTTGCATAATTTCCAAAGTTGCTCTTCTTATTGATTTATAGTTCTAGTCCATGTGATCTGAGAATACACTCGATAAGATTTTGATTTTTTTAAAGTTGTTGAGACTCGTTTTGTGACCTACTATAACTTCTATCCTGGAGAATGTTTCATGTGCTAGTAAGAACAATATACTCTGCAATTACTAAATAAAATATTCTGCAAATATGTGTTAGGTCCATTTCATCTAAAGTCTTCCTTAATGTTTCTTTGTTGATTTTCTGTGTAGATGATTTGTCTAATGCCTAGAGTGGAATATTTAAGTATACCACTGTTATTGTATTAGAATCTATCTTTCTCTTTAGAACTAGTAATGTTTGTGTTATGAATCTGGGTGTTCCAGTGTTGGGTGTGTTTATATTTAGAATTGTTACATTCTCTTGACACATTGATTCCTTGTTATCATTATATAATTTTCTTTTTTTCTTTTTTTTCTTGGTATAAGCAATATATAATTTTCTTATTTGTTTTTTTTTACTGTTTTTGACTTGAATTCTGTTTTATCAAATAAAAGTATAGCTACTCTTACTCACTTTTGGTTTCTGTTATTATGGAGTATCTTTTTTCATCCCTTTACTTTGTGGCTCTATGCCTTATAGGTAAAGTGCATTTTTTGTAAGCAGCATATAGTTGGATCATGTTTTTGTAACCATTCAGCCAGTCTATATCTCTTAAGTAAATAATCTTATTTATTTCTTTTTTTTAAATTTTATATTGCATTTTAGGTTTTGGGGTACATGTGAAGAACATGCAATATTGTTGCACAGGTACACACGTGGCAGTGTGGTTTGTTGCCTTCCTCCCCTTCACCTATGTCTGTCATTTCTTCCCATGCTATCTCTCCCCAACTTCCCACCCTCCACTGTCCCTTCGCTATTTCCCCCCCAACAGACCCCAGTGTATAGTGCTCCCCTCCCTGTATCCATGTGTTCTCATTGTTTAACACCCACCTATGAGTGAGAACATGCAGTGTTTGATTTTGTGTTCTTGTGTCAGTTTGCTGCGAAAGATGGTTTCCAGGTTTGTCCATGTCCCTACAAAGGACATGAACTCATCGTTTTTGATGGCTGCATAATATTCCATGGTGTATATGTGCCACATTTTTCCTGTCCAGTCTATCATCGATGGGCATTTGGGTTTGTTCCAGGTCTTTGCTATTGTAAACAGTGATGCAATGAGCATTCGCGTGCATGTGTCCTTATAGTAGAACGATTTATAATCTTTTGGATATATATCCAGTAATGGGATTGCTGAGTCAAATGGAATTTCTATTTCTAGGTCCTTAAGGAATTGTCACACTGTCTTCCACAATGGTTGAACTAGTTTACACTCCCACCAACAGTGTAAAAGTGTTCCTATTTCTCCACATCCTCTCCAGCATCTGTTGTCTCCAGATTTTTTAATGATCGCCATTCTAACTGGTGTGAGATGGTATCTCAATGTAGTTTTGATTTGCATTTCTCTAATGACCAGTGACGATGAGCATTTTTTCATATGTTTGTTGGCCTCATGTATGTCTTCTTTTCCATCTGACAAAGGGCTGATATCCAGAATATACAAAGAACTAAAACAGATTTACAAGAAAAAAACTAACAAGCCCATTCAAAAGTAAATAATTTAATCTGTTTACATTCAAGGTTAATACTGACATCTGAGGTTTTGTTCCTGTTATATTGTTGTTTTTTGGTTGTTCTGTATGTTCTTTGTTCCTTTCTTATTCTTTTAATGTTTTCCATTGTGGTTTGGTGGCTTTCTGTCATGATACTATTTGAGTTCTTTCTCCTTTTCATTGTATGTGTGTTTTACCATTGAGTTTTATACATTTGTGTGTTTTCATAATAGCAGATATATCCTTCTTCTTCCAGATTTAGGGCTCCCTTGAGCATTTCTTACAAAGCTAGTCTAGTGGTGTTGAATTTCCTCAGTTTTTGCTTGTCTTTAAGAGACCTTATTTCTCCTTAATTTATTAGGGATAATTTTTCTGTATATAGTATCATTGGCTGGCAGTTTTTCTTTAAAAATGTTTAATATATCATCCCATTTCCTCCTGCCTTGTATGGTTTCTACTGAGAAACCAATTTTACTCTAGTGGAGATTCCCTTATAGGTGACTAGACATTTTGATGCTTTTAGAATTCTCCATCTTTGACTTTAGACAGTTTGACTGTAATGTGCCATGAAGAAGACCTTTTGTGCAATATGTCTTTAAGGATATCTCAGAGCCTTCTTTATCTGGATGTCTAATTCTCTTGCTAGACTTGGGAAATTTTCACACAATAGTATGTTAAATAGATTTTCTAACCCTTTCATCCTTTTTCCATCTTCTGGGACTCTGACTGTTTAAATATTTGGTCCCTTTATGGTGTCCCATGTATCATGAATGCTTTACTCATTCTCTTTTGTTATTCTTTCTTTATTTATGTCTGACTCATTTATTTCAAAAGACCTTTCTTCAAGTTCTAAGATTATTCTTCATCCAATCTATTGTTGAAGCTTTCAAATGTATTTTTATTATATTCAATGAATTTGTCACTTTCACAATTTCTGTTCTTTTATGTAATGTCTATCTCTTTGATAAATTTCCCATTTATATCATGAATTGTTTTTCTGATTTATTTGTATTGGTTTTCATAATTTTCTTGTATTTCACTGATTCTTTAGAATTAATAATATGAATTCTTTTATTGGGTTGTGTTTCTTTTTGCTTGGGATCTCATACTAGAGAATTACAGTGTTTCTTTGACTTTATCATATTTTATTTTTATTATGTTTTCTGTGTCATTACATTGATACCTTTGTGATCTTGTATAAGTCACTTCTTCCCATTTTTTGAATTTGCTTTTATAGGGGGTTACTTTTTTCCTAAAGATATATCTGTGGTATTGGTTGGGTAGGGAACTTTGGCTTTGATTCTTAGTGTGTGCAATAGTATAGTTGCTGTATGATTTTTCTTTGGACTATAAACAGCATTGTTTGCATCTGTGATTTCCTTGGTAGCATAGGGTACCGTTATAAATGGAGGATATGGTGAAGTTCTACTGGGGACTGGGATGCTAAGCAGGCCAATCTTTGGGTCCCAGTTGTGGTAGCAATGAGCTGATCATGTCTGTTCTTGGGGCCCAGGATAGTGTATGGTTGCACTAATGTTAGGAGGTCTAGGTGGGTCAATTCTTGGGCCTCCAGTTGATTTATTCAGTGTCAATAGTGGCAGCAGTGAGCCAGGAAGGTGGGCTGGTTAGTAGGTCCCTGGGACATTGGCATGGATAAACAATGGCAATGATAGTGGTAGGAAAGCCTTCTAGGTCCTGAGTGGTGTACACTGGCATTGGCAGTGGCTATGATGGGCCAGGCTAGCCAGTCTCCAGGCCCACAGGTGGTACATACCAGTAGGTGCCAACTGAGTAAGTGGCTTGGTAAATAGACCCAATCTCAGGTACTTGGGAGGATTTTGTAGGTACGAATGGTGGCAGACTGGGCTAACCCATGGCCCAGCAGGTGGGAGGAGTCACAAAGCCAGGCCAGGCATTGTCCTCAGGCCTCCTAATGGTGCATACCAGGACCAGCCATGGTAGGCAGAGGTGTCATAGCCACTAGCAGAATGCTCAGGTATGAATGGTAGCAGCCACACTGCTGCCTTGCCACTGTGGACAGTGGACTGCTATCAAGGGGAGAATCTTTACATCACTCATGCCTCAATTCCTGCTGTGATAGCCACTACCTCACTCATGCTTCAGTCCCCAATAGCTATAGTTTATGCCTTGTTCATGTACTACATGCCTGAGCTCTGGCTGAAGTAGCCCACACATTCCTTACGGCTCAAACCCAAGGACTACAGTTCACAATTCCCTTACACCTGAGCCCTGGCACTGCTGGGTTCTGGGGCAGTTTACAGGCTGTTGAAGGCAGGACTCTAAATTGATGACTTGCTATAGCTGCTTAGGTGTCACAGAGTGAGTGCAACCCAGTGCAACCTCCCTTCTTGGAGCAGTGCCATCAAGAATTTCTCCATAGATCTCTGTTAGTTTCAGGACCTACAAGAGTAGAGGGATTCTCCCATGTCTAGGATTGCAGGAGTCCACAGTGGGAATGTGGACTGCTAAAGATGTCTCATTTTACTTTCCCATGTTGAGGAGTCTCTCTCATTTCCCAGCTGATCCTGGTCAAACAGCATACCTTACTTCCTTTTTCTTACTTGCTTTAGGTATTTTCTGTCACTTTTCTGTTGAATTTGTTTCATTCCAGTATTTTCTCTCAAGGGATCTATATGAAGTGTGACTATCTACTCACTACTTTGGTTCTTTGGGGTGGTGGAGGCAAGTACAAATTCCAGTAGTCAGCTATCATTAAGCTGCTCCTAATTTGAGGTACTTTTTATTTATTTTATAACAAAAACACTGTATATTGTTTTACAACAAGCCAACAACAAACACAACTGCAAAATTATAAACACGACACTTCTAAATTCTCAAATGGAATTCCAAGACCCAAATGTTCTCCCCCACTTTAATTGTATTTCTTTATATTTCTTTATTCTTGTTACTGCATCTGACAATCCCTAGTCAGATGGGTAGTTTACACACATTTTCTCCCCCTCTGTGAGTTGTCTCTTCGCTTTGTTGATCGTTTCCTTTGCTATGTAGAAGGTTTTTAACTTGATGTGATCCCATTTGTCCATTAACTGCTTTGGTTGTATGTGCCTGTGGGATATTGTTCAAGAAATTTTTACCCAAACCTATGTCCTGGAAATTTTCCCCAGTGTTTTCTTATAGTTGTTTCATGATTTCAGGCTGTAGATTTAAGTCTTTAATCCATTTTGATCTGATTTTTGTATATGGCAATAGTTAGGAATCTACTTTCATCCTTCTGCATATGGATATCCACTTTTTCCAGCGGAGACTATCTTTTCCCTAGTGTATGTTTTTGGTAACTTTGTCAAAATTGAGTTGATTCTGGATGTATACATTTGTTTCTGGATTCTCTATTCTATTACCTTTGTCCATGTGCCTGTTTTTATGTCAGTATCATGTTTTGGTTACTATAGTTCTGTAGCATAATTTGAAGTCAGGTAATGTGATTCCTCCAGTTTTGCTCTTTTTTTCTTAGGATAGTTTCATGTACTTTTTTAACAACAGCAAGAATTGATACTGAAGATGGAGAGAGACCAAATCTTATCATGTCATTTTCATGATTAAAATTTTTCAGTCTCCCTCCTCATTACCTCTAATATAAGGTCTAAACTTTTTAACATGACACTTTTAGAGCCTCATGAGCCTCTATTTCCCCATGTAGACTTGGACTTGACTGTCATTATCTCCTGAAAGTTCAGAAGTTTTGCATTATACAACCTGCCTTTCTTCATTTTCTCCATTGTACTAGCATATGCTCTGTTTATTTATCATTCTTTTCACTAGCATATGCTCTGTTTATTTATCATTCTTTCCACCTTGATCTGTGAACTCCTTGACAACAGGAACTGTGTTCTGTTCATATATATGTTTCCCTGTGCTAGTGTTATGAGTTGAATTGTGTCCCTAAAAAGATGATGTTTTAGCCCCTGGTTCCTGTGTTTGTGACCTTATTTGGAGATAAGCCTTTTACTAGTGGTCAGTTAAGATATGGTTATAAGGGTAGACTCTATTCCAATATGTCAAGTGTCTTTACAAAAAAGAGACTGGACACAGAGGCAGGCATGCACGTAGGGAAAATTCCACGTGAGGAGGAAGACAGATCAGGGTGATGCATCTGCAAGATGCGAAGTGCGAAATATAGCCAGCAAATCACCAGAATCTAGGAGAGGGGGATGGAGTAGATTCTCTTTTAGCTTTCAGAAGGAATCAACCTGCTAATGCCTTGATCTTGGTCTCCTAGCCTGCAGAACTGCGAGACAGTAAATTTCTGTTAGTTATGACACAGTTTTCAGTACTTTGTTGTTGCTGCTCTAGAAAACTAAGATAGCCTGGAATTGGGTGTTTTTTTAATCAATGAATGAAGTAGCTCATTACATTATTTTACCCCTGATTCCTTTCCTGCATGTTTCATTAAAGTATGCTTATGGAAAAAAAGATCCAGTGGTCTTTATTTAGTTCAGTAATTCATTTAAAAATTAGTTTTGGAGCTGGGTACAGTGGTGCACACCTGTAGTCCCAGCTTCTTGGAAGGCTGAGGTTGGGGGAATCTCTTCACCTCAGAAGTTTAAGTCCTGGACAACATATAATAAACCCCTGTCTTTTAAAATAATAAAAAAATGAGTTTTCAAGGGGGAGAGATCCAAGATGGCCGATTAGCAACAGCTCAGGTATGTAGCTCCCAGTGAAAGCGCAGAGAACGAGTGGACGCCGCACTTTCCAACGAATTTTTGTTGCCCACAGACTGGGAGATTCCTGGCAGAGGAGCCACACGGGCCGCCAGCGCAACTCTTTTGGCCGGCACGGGTGTTTTGCTGGTGCCCCAGCGCGGCACTTCCTGGTGCGGAGTATATGGGACGGACGAGCTCGGCTGGTCCCATCCCCACAAGGAAAACAGCAGTTGGAAGCGCTGAGGACTGAGAGTTTCACAGCAAGCACAGCGAACCTGGGAAGGTCTGGCTCTGTGGGGAACGGGCGTCCGCCTAAGGAAAACTAAGAAACAAAAAAACTTCATCACTGGGCGGAGAGAGATCCAAGATGGCCGCATAGCAGCAGCTCAGGATTGTAGCTCCCAGCGAAAGCGCAGACAGCGAGTGGATGCAGCAATTACAGACGAATTTTTGATGCCCACAGACTGGGAGATTCCCGGCGAAGGAGCCACTCGGGTCACCAGCACGACTCTTTTGGCTGGTGCGGCGCTTCTCAGTGCGGAGTGTACGGGACTGGGTGCCCAAAGGCTCCGCTGGTCCCATCCCCACAAGGAGAACAGCAATTGGAAGCACTGAGGAGAGAGCCAGCACAGCTGAACCTGGGAAGGCCCAGCTCTGTGGGGAAGGGGCGCCCCCCGAAGGAAAACGAAGAAACAGAAAAAACTTCATCACCAACAAGCCGGACGTCCACTCAGAGACCCCATCTGAAAGTCGGCAATTACAAAGATGACAGGTGGATAAATCCACAAAAATGGGAAGAAACCAGTGCAAAAAGGCTGAGAACACCCGAAATCAGAATGCCTCTCCTCCTACAGGGGATCGTAGCTCCTCATCAGCAAGAGAACAAGGCTTGACGGAGGATGAGTGTGATGAACTCACAGAATCAGGCTTCAGAAGGTGGATAA
>PVKP010024976.1:8519-34383 GCA_004027715.1 Plecturocebus donacophilus | reverse complement strand
CAGTGCAGGTGGAGCTGGGCAGCTACATATTTTCGAGGGAGTCCACCCAGATACAGGGTCGAGGGCAGAGACAGTTGCACTGTGAAGAAGAGAGCAAGCTAGGATGGCTGGAGGGATGGTACCTTCCCACTCCCGGGTTGCCACCACCTCTTGAGGGACTCGGCTCTCTCCGGTTTCCTCCCCAAGTAGCGCCCAGTTCCCCCCACAGGCCAGTGCTCCTCTAGCATATCTTCCTTTTCCTCAGCGAAGATCAAACCAGTGCAGTGATACTGACCTACCTATCGAGCCCGACTAGAAACATTTCGATTTCTGCCTTGGCTACAGGAGCCTGATCCCCATTCTCATATTTCCAAATTCACGGACAAAGCTTTTTGAGAATTCTGCCTTGGCTACAGGAGCCTGATCCCATTCTCAGATTTCAAAATTCACGGACAAAGCTTTTTGAGAATTCGCAGGTTAGGAGAAAGCTGCTTTCCCCTGACTCCTGAGATTATTTATTCATAGCAGATGGGTAATGTGCTGACATCGTAACAGGGATCGAGGGTGGCACATTTTACGCATGCTCACGAACACCCCATCGTCACACTCATGCACTCCAAAAGGATCTGACTCCCAAGAGCTGAGCTGGAGCCCACAGCTTCCTGGAGCCCGTGCTTTTACCTGTGTGGCCATTGTTGTGCAGGTCCAAAGGCTCGGTGCCAGGCTGGTCATAGCCGTGAGGCTGCAGGGCAGGCAACTCAGGGTCAAATGTCACCCTGTCGGTCTGGATATCGATGGGCGACTGGGCATTGTTTCCACACTCAGGGTAAGAGGCTGGCCAATGGTCCTGACCGTGTGGGCCTGGGGGGTTACCAAAGACCCTGGTGCTGCCCTCCAGCTCTCGGCACCCTTCAGCACCGCCCCCGTCCCTTTGACCCTGTCCCCTAACCAAGCCATATATCTGGGTGGAGGCAGAAATGGACTTCTCTCCACCCAGGTTAAGACCCCTGTTGCAGGAATCCTGTTGAGTCTCATGCTCCAGTTCCCCTTCTCTACCCAGAGGCACTGATGATTCTGCAACTATCCTGATGAATGGGGAATGGTAGCTCTTTGACTTACCTATATTTTGAGGACAAGAAAGCTGAATGAGGAGAGAGGGGATGCATAGAATACCCTGAATACCCTAAGAGATGGGATTAGAGAGCAGGAGTAGGAAAATGGGAGAAATAAAATGATCTTAGAGAGGCCAGGCACGGTGGCGCACACCTGTAATAGCGGCACTTGCGGAGGGTGAAGCAGGTGGATCTCTTGAGGTCAGGAGTTCGAGACCAGCCTGGCCAACATGGTGAAACCCCATCTCTACTAAAAATCAGCAGACGTGGTGGTGCGCACCTGTCATCCCAGCTACTCGAGAGGCTGAGGCAGGAGAGTCACTTGAACCTGGGAGGCGGAGTTTGCAGTGAGCCCAGATTGCACCAGTGCCCTCCAGCCTGGGGGACAGCGAGAGACTCTGCCTCAAAAAAAAAAAAAAAATCCCGCTGGAGGCCCCCTGTCCTGTGGCCTTGGGGTTCAGGCATGCTGACTTTTCATCATCCACTGCTGGCCGTCGCACTGACCCTTTGTCATGGACTCTGGAGTTCAGTTACGTCATTAATCAGTAGTTCGTGGGAACTGAACTCCAGCTTCCCAGTGTCACAAGCCATCCTGCCAGCCCCTTCCCCACCTCTGACCCCCAGCTCTGCCCCAGTGTCAGATGCAGGTTAGGGTGGGATGGATTAGGGTAGAGGGAGCCAGAAGGGGACCCGGCAGCCGAGCTTTACCCCCACCCAGCTTCCTTTCCGCCCAGCTCGCTCCCTCCTACACCATTTACTGGGGACTTGGCTAGCTTCTCTGCCAAATCAGGAGGTGTAGGATTTGATGATTAGAGCAGGATCTAGGAGCCAAATACGTGAAACTCAACGCAGTGGGAGCTCCAGAAGGGAGGAGCTAGGGTGAGAAGCTAAAGGAGGTCTCCCCCCACCCGCACAGCATGTCTTCCTGCCAGGTGAGGAGGTTCCAGGGTGAAAGGAGTGTCGGGAGGCCTCGAGATCGGCTCTCACCCTCGTAGGTCCAGTGTTGACCTGCAAGCAGAAGGGCCTGGGTTACAGCCAGGCAGCCTGGGGCAGAGCCCGGCCTGCACGCCGCCTCCCTCTGGCGTTCTGGAGCGCTCCACCTGGCTCTCTGCTGCCTTCCTCCCTCTGCGCCAGCCTTTCCAAAGGAAGCCCTGAAACCGGACACCTCTGTGGAAAGGTCGGGGGTCGATTTAAATTCACCAGCCAGGCTCTGCTGGTGCCTGCGGCGTAAAGGGGGAGGAGGAGTGAACAGAGGCAAAGCCCAGGGACTAAAATTAAGCTGGATCCAAATGTGCGATTGGCCCGGCCCTTACATGTCTCTAACCTGTGCCAAGTCAATCTAACACTTAGAAGATTGGGGTGGGCGGGGTGAGGGTGTGGGCCGAGGGTTTGAAGGATGGAGACCAGAAAGAGGGAGGAGAAAGGAATTCAGAGTGTGTGTGTGTGTTGGGGGGTGCCACGGGGCGGGGAAGGGGGCATTCTCCTTTGCTTTGAAAAATCGCATGAATAAAGGCACTGAGCTGCACGATCCTAAGTAAGTTCTTCCTTTCTGGTCCCAGTAGCTCCTCATCACCAGGAGGCTCTGCCCCCTACCTTCCGAGATGCTGAGGGAAGGGCAGGGTCTACTCTACGCTGGGGGTGGTGGGTGGGCACAGGCAGCCAGGCTGGCAGGGGCAGGATGAAAGTGCAGCATTGTGTGTAGAGAAGGGAGCTGCCTGCGGGGTCACATGCCAGGCTCCGGGGCAGTCCTGTCTGAGCCAGGCTGGGGGTCTGCAGGTCCAGCCCCTCCCCGGGACCAAACTGCCTCAAGAAGGAAAGGAAGGCCTTCATGCGGGTTTATGCTGCGATATTCACTCCTAGAAAGGCTGGAGAAAGACCCTAAATTCCTCCCCCCCCATTCCCTCCCTTTACTTCCTCAAAGTCGCGAGATGTCCTGCTCTTACCCTTGACCTGTTCTGCTGGCCCAAGGAGAGCTAGAGGCAGCCGCTCAGTTACCATCTCTGCGGGACCCCCGACACCTCCAGCTCCCTGGTCTGCGAAGGTGCCCGTCCCCTCGGTCAGAGCATCAACACACTTATCCTGTGTCTCTCCCTCCTCTTTCCCTATGGTTTTCTTTCTCCTCAGATGAGGTTTGTGACTCTCCATTCGGCTGCCCGCCTGCCCCCGTCATCTCTGCATTTGTCGTCCACTCTCTGGACACCCCCAGCCCCACTGCTCTTTCCAGAAACCTCAGTTAGGCATCTAATAGGCGCTGGATGCTGTGCTAGGCATGAGAAACGCAAAGGCGAGGTCTGTGGTTGCAGGGGACCCTCCTGGAGCGCCTCAGCCCGTCCTGCCAACAGTCCTTCCTCATGTCCTGGGAGCTCCCGAAAGTCCTTTGTGAAAAGCGTCAAGCAAACGTTCACTCTTACGCTGCTGCTTTCAGGGGATAACGAGGGAGTTAAGTCGCTCCACAGAATGAAGAGGGGACCTTGGCCAAAAGGGCACGAATTGGAGATCAGGCTCTGAGCGGGGCAGGAAGCTTCTTCCCCCTACCCCCACTGTCTTTTCATGCCAGGCCTCTTTGACTCCCTAATTGGAGGAGCTTGTAAGTAAAGAAGTCCAGGAGTGCCCACTGGGACCAGTCAGTGGGAGAAAGAGCTCTGGAGAAAATCCGTGGCCTGCAAAGAGATCCCAGCAGTTGGCCGTGCACACGCCCAGCCCTCCAATAACAGCCAGGCCGGAGAGGCAAAAGCTAAAGAAGGGAAGCCGTCTCGTCCACACTCCGCTCTCTCCCCTCACCTCGGAGCCTCTTATTCCAGCCTCCAGGCTTCCTTTCACACCTGCCCTCTCCCCCGTGAAGCACACCAGCGCAAATCAACACACAAACATTTAGTTGTACCTACCCCCGTCTGCAGCCAGGATCCAAATCACCTCTAGCAGGAGGGCGGAGAACAACATAGTGTCCCAGGAAGGGGCGCAGGGGACTGGGAATTTGAGGACTAGAGGACTGGGACAGGCTGGGGGCGGGGGAGAGAGAGAGACAGAGAGAGACGGAGAGAGAGAGAGAGAGAGGAGACTTCCTGGCGTGGAGTGTATCGCTGCTTCTCTTGCTGTTTCTGTGTCTCTGGGGCTTCCAGGGAGTTTGGGGTTCAGCAGGGTACCATGGGTTTGTGGGTCCCCAGGACAAGTCTCTTGCTGCCTCTCTCTCTGCCCTCTCTCTCTGTTTCCCTCTGCAGTCTCCACTCCACTAGCTGGCCGGCGACTTTACAACTGCCTCCTGCTTTTAAGGTGGCTCTGGACGGGTGGATGTCGGGAGGGGGGGCTGCCTGGGCTGCAGGCGAGCAGCTCCTTAAATAGCCAATTAGGCATGCAGGATGGCCCCACTCTGAGCCGGGCTCAGGAGTCCAGCGGGGGTGAGCTATTCCTTCCTCTGCTGATCACACAGATGCTGCTGACACGGCTGTTTCCTGGAGCCGGCGGGGGCAAGGAAGGGGCTTCGGGGTTCAGTTCAGCCCCCTGGAGAGGACTCTGTTCATCCCCCAGCCTGGCTTCTCCTCTGCGGAGCAGCTCCCTAGGTGGCATGCAGCAGATGGCAGGGGTACCTGCTCCCAGTTCCCTGCAGAATCTGAGCTGCCCTGGCATGGGAAAGGTCCAGAATTAGAAGATGCGTAACAAGAAGGACTTGGGGGTTCAGGGTGCAGGTGAGGGGAGGAGGAAGTCAGGAACTAAAACCTGCGGTGTGTCCTGAGCTCTGAGAAGAGAAGTGAGGCCAGAACTCATCTGGAGCAATCGCTCCTGCGCGTCACCACCGCCTTCCCACGGTGAGGCCTGGGCCCGCGCGCCTGTGTGGCCTGGGGGGGTGTCTGCTGGATAAAGCCCATTGTGTGCCCGGCGGGGGAGGGGTGCAGCCGCACCATGGAGAGACAGCGGCTGTGACTGCCAGACCCAGCCACCTCCCTCTCCAGGGAGCCCAGATCTAGGGCGGCTTTTGTCACCGAAGAGGACACTGACCTCTGGCAGAGAGGCCAGGGCCGGAGGAAAGGAGGAGGGACTGCAGGCACAATCACTGCCCCCATCAGAAGAAGGCGGTTTCCAGAGAAAGAGCGGAGGGGCCGCAGAGCCCATGGGGTCCAGACGGACGCGGGGCCCAGGGCTGGGGCTCAGCCTGTGGCACTGAGCGGAACCCGCCACCAAGGAGCTGCGCGTCTCAGGCGTGTGAGCTGATACTTGCTCCCCACGGACTGGAAATCCCGATCGGAATGTGCATCCTAATCCCTCGTTAGAGAATGTGAAACCCGCAGATACTTTCAAGCCAGACATTGAAACCTCTTTCTCCTCTGTGCCCTTTGCCAGAGGCACCAGCCTGGAGGATGCACCCATTTGAGCTCTGCCCTCCTCGCTCCTGCCGGGTAGCAACACATAGCTAAACAAAAGGAGCAGCCGCTAAGTAAGGGAGCGGGACAAAAGCCAAATGGACAGAATAATGCATGTGCTGGATCATCGGCTCCTGCAGAGACGGGAGCTCGCTGTGCCTTTCTGTCCCCGTGATTGATCTGCAAAGCAAAGCCACTTTGCTGATGTCATTTCCCTTTTCCTTCTCTTGTCACCCTCCGAATTATTTGTCCCCTTCAGGAAAGTTTTCTGTTTTGAGGTTCCCCAAAGCCCCATCCATCCCATCTAGGAAGAGTAAAAGGCTTGAGGTATAGATCAGACTTCCTGGGAATCGGGGTACTTAACACAGAGAAACAAAAGGCAGCAGACACCTTGGTATGAAAGGAGATTTCCTGGGAAAGAAGGGGCCTGGACGGGGTGCCTGCTGGGACGGTGCCAGTGCAGCGCTCAGCTGAGGTTCCGACGCCCCAGGCGGGCAGCGTGTCTTGCCAGGCGCCACCTCCTGGCTCGTCTATGAATTTTTAAACTTTAATTTAAAATGTGTTGTGTAGGAGTCCTTCTGGGAAGCATCTCGCTGCTGGTGGGCTTTGGGGTTTGGCCTCTACAGCTACACCCGAACATTGCGTCCCAAAGGTTCCCTGACCGTGGGTGAGCTGCGCATCCAGCTGCCTGCGCCTCCCAGACCACACGTGCCCTCCTTTCCAGGGGCCAGGGAGCCGAGGCCAGCGCCATCCCCACGCGCTGGGCTGCTCTGGAGTTTCGGCTTCACGGCGGATATTTCTGTTGTTTTCTAGCTGTGCTGATTCGGAGTAGGTGTCAAGAGGCCCCTTAGAGGTAAGTGTCGTTTGTTTTAAAGTGACACCGCCCCCTCCCCACTCGGTCTCAGTTTCCACGCAGCTCTGGCACCTCTGTTTTAGTTCTGACCTCTCTCTCCAGCTCTTTCTTTTCTCGCATTGGCTAAAACGCTTACCCCCGAACTGAGCATCCCACGGCCTTCTGGCGCCATCTCCTGTAACTGCAGATGTACTGAAACTTGACTGAGGTCAGGCACTTGGGGAGGCCAAGGCAGGTGGGTCACCTGAGGCCAGGAGTTCCAGACCAGCCTGGCCAACATACCAAAACCCCATCTTTACTAAAAATACCAAAAATTAGCCAGGCGTGATGGCGCGTGCCTGTGATCCCAGCTCCGCAGGAGAATTGGCTGAACTCAGGAAGGGGAGGTTGCAGTGAGCTGAGACTGGCTCAAAAAAAAAAAAGAAGTAATTTTGGAAAGATGGATCCCTTTGGCTCATTTTCCTAGTTTTCCAGTTCACATTACACAACAAAGGCAGTATGAAAATCTTGTAAATTGAGGACAGGTAAAAGTTTGTGGTCTGAAAATTTGCAAGTCATTTAATTATAACGGGTAAAGCTACAAGATTTCAGCTGTAATTTTGTGTCATACATTGATTCCATGAACAGAACACCCTGCCTGGTACATAAGTGTTTGCTGACTGAATGAATCTAGTAATTGCAACATTTATGTACTTTCTTTCACGTAATTTTAGAGCAGAAGGGCCCTCAGGCATCACTCTAAACCCCTTGTTATACCCTATACAACTGAGTTTTCAGACATTTAGGGATTCAGCCACGGTTATACAGCTGCTAGGCTAAACCAGAACAAGGACCCAGGCATCAGTGAGCTTTCTCCTACACCACTGATTCTCAAATATCAATGTGCATCAGAATCACCTGGAAAGCTCTTTAAACTTGGAATGCTTATTAAAATACAGATTTCTGGCCAGGTGAAGTGACTCACACCTGTAATCGCAGCACTTTGGGAGGCTGAGGCAGGCAGATCACCTGCGGTCAGGAGTTTGAGAACAGCCTGGCCAACACAGTGAAACCCCATCTCCACTACAAACACACAAAAAATTAGCCAGGCATGGTGGTGGGCGTCTGCAATCCCAGCTACTTGGGAGGCTGAGGCAAGAGAATTGCTTCAACCCGGCAGGCGGAGGTTGCAGTGAGCCGAGATTGCACCGCTGCACTCCAGCCTGGGCGACAAGAGCGAAACTCTATCTCATAAATGAATAAATAAATAAATACAGATTTCCGGACCTCACCCCCATGGCACCTGATTCTATAGTTCTATGTCCAAATCTACATTAACATTTCTCTTTCTCTCTTGCTCTTTTTTTTGAGACAGAGTTTCGCTCTTGTCGCCCAGGCTGGAGCGATGGCACGATCTCGGCTCACTGCAACCTCCGCTTCTCCTGTTCAAGAGATTCTCCTGCCTCAGTCTCCTGAGTAGCTGGGATTACAGGCATGCACCACCATGCCTGGCTAATTATGTATTATTTAGTAGAAACGGGGTTCTCCCATGTTGGTCAGTCTGGTCTCTGTAAGGCCGGTTGCCTTGCTGGGAGCTCGGACGAACCCCCCCCCAATCTTTTTTCCTTTTACAAGCCCCGTACAAGCTCAGACATGCTCGGGCATGTTCCCTTCTCCCTTGCTCACACAGCCTGGTCTTCTCTTAAAGAGCCCAGTATGCAAACAAGGTGCTGCAACCATAGTTTCTTAATAACCAATAGCAGCTGAGTCTTAACAACTAATAGCAGCTAAGCCTTAACCACCAATAGCAGCCGAGTTTTAACAACCAATAGCAGCCGAGTCTTAACAACCAATAGCAGGCGAGTAATTCCAACCAATGACAAGCCAAGTCCTAGGTCAAGGCTTGTAACTCACCCAATAGCAGTCTTGCTCTCCCTCAACCAATCGAGCTGTTTCACTCCCTATAAAACCCCCTGTCTAAAAATAGTGCGACTTCTCCAGCCCCTCCTGTCCAGACAGCAGAGCCTCACCAGGGAGCCTGAATAAATTCCCTTGCATTGTATTATTTTGGTGCTGGCCTCAGTTTCTTCATTTTATTTTTGGAGACAAACCTTACAGTCTCAAACTCCTGACCTCAGGTGATCCGCCTACCTCAGTTTCCCAAAGTGCTGGGATTACAGGCGTGAGCAACCACTGAACCCAGCCTCTCTCTACCCTTTTGTTTTTTTTGGAAATAGGGTCTCACTCTGTCATCCAGGCTGGAGTGCAGTGGTGAAATCATAGCTCACTTCAGCCTCAAACTCAAGTGATCCTGTTCTCAGCCTCCTGAGTAGCTGGACTACATGCACATGCCACTATGACTGGCAGGTTTTAAAATTTTTCTTAACTTGTTGTAGAGACAAGATTTTGTCATCTTGCCCAGGCTGGTCTCAAACTCCTGTGCTCAAGTGATTTGTCCAGGTCGGCCTCCCAGAGTGCTGAGATTGTAAGCGTGAGCCACCGCGGCCACCTGTTTCTCGTCACCATGAATAAAACCACTGTAAATGTTTGAGTACAGGTGTTTGAACAGACATATGTTTTTATTGTTCTTGAGTAAATTCCCACCAAGAAGTGGGAATAAATAGATACTGTGTGCTGGATTATATGGGGGGGCGGGGAATGTATGTTTAACTTTGTAAAAGAACTTCCAGGCTGTTTTTCTTTCACTTTTGTAAGGCCGGTTGCCTTGCTGGGAGCTCGGACGCATCCCCCCCTCCCTTTTTCCCCTTTTACAAGCCCCGTACAAGCTCAGACATGCTCGGGCATGTTCCCCTCTCCCTTGCTCGCACAGCCTGGTCTTCCCTTAAAGAGCCCAGTATGCAAACAAGGTGCTGCAACCATAGCTTCTTAATAACCAATAGCAGCTGAGTCTTAACAACCAATAGCAGCTGAGTCTTAACAACCAATAGCAGCTGAGTCTTAACAACCAATAGCAGCTGAGTTTTAACAACCAATAGCAGTCGAGTCTTAACAACCAATAGCAGGCAAGTAATTCCAACCAATAACAAGCCAAGTCCTAGGTCAAGGCTTGTAACTTACCCAATAGCAGTCTTGCTCTCCCTCACCCAATCGAGCTGTTTCACTCCCTATAAAACCCCCTGTCTGAGAGGAGTCAGTGCGACTTCTCCGGCCCCTCCTCTCTGGACCGCAGAACCTCACCCGGGATCCTGAATAAATTCCCTTGCATTGGATTATCTTGGTGCTGGCCTCAGTTTCTTCGTTTTATCCTTGGAAACAAACCTCACAACTTTCTTTTATTTTCTTCATTTGAGACAATGTGGCTCTGTTGTCCAGGTTGGAGTGCCATGGTGTGATCTTGACTCACTGCAGCCTTCACTTCCTGGGCTCAAGTGATCCTCCCACCTCAGCCTCCCAAGCACTTGAGGCTACAGGTGCACGCCACCGCACCCTGCTAATTTTTAATTTTTTTTGTAGAGACAAGGTTTCACCATATTGCCCGGGTTGGTCTTGAACTCCTGGGTGCAAATTATCCTCCGGCCTTGGCCTCCCGGTGCTGGAATTACAGGCATGAGCCACCGCGCCTGGTCTCTTTTTATATGTTGTTGTTTGGTTTTTTAGATGGAGTTTCACTCTTTGTTGCCCAGGCTGGAGTGCAGTCGCATGATCTTGGCTCACTGCAACCTCCGCCTCCTGGGTTCAAGTGATTCTGTCTCAGCCTCCTGAGTAGCTGGGCACCTATAAGGGTGCCCACCACCACACCCAGCTAATTTTTGTATTCTTTGTAGAGACCGGATTTCACCATGTTTGCCAGGCTGGTCTCAAATGCGTGACCTCAAGTGATCCACCCGCCTCGGCCGCCCAAAGTGCTGGGTGTGGTGTGTGCCACCTGTAATTTTTTTTAATTTAATTTAATTATTTATTTAATTTTATTTATTTTATTTTTTTGAGATGGAGTCTTGCTCTGTTGCGCAGGCTAGAGTGCAGTGGCGCAATCTCGACTCACTGCAACCTTCACCTCCTGGGTTCAAGCGATTCTCCTGCCTCAGCCTCCCAAGTAGCTGGGACCACAGGCACACACCACTACGCCCAGCTAATTTTTGTATTTTTAGTAGAGACGGTTTCACAGTATTGATCAGGCTGGTCTTGAACTCCAAAGACGGGGTTTCACCATGTTGGTCAGGCTGGTCTTGAACTTCTGACCTCAGGTGATCCGCCTTCCTCAGCCTCCCAAACTGCTAGGACTACAGGGGTGAGCCGCTGTGGCCAGCCAAAATCTTTAAATCATATCTATTTGATATTGCAATATGGATTTGTTTCTAGGAGACTTACTCTTCTAATTTTGTTTGACGTTGGCTTATGTTAGAACTTGTTTACACTCATTCCTTTAGCATGTAGAGAGGTGGTTCAACCTAGAATTTTACATTTTTGCAGATACTCCACAGAATTTCTTATTCGGCATGGCCGCAATCAAGAATTTACTGTAACAATATGCAATCTTCTCTCTTCACCATTTACCGACAATCTCTGTAGAGAAGAGGATCCCAAATTAAAGCAAGAATAGGACTTGAAAAATCCTGGAAGATATAGGGTAATTTGATCACTTTATAGTTTTTATGCTGCCAATCAGAATCTTTTCTAAAAATTATTTGATAAAGATATTCAGCTAAGGTTCAAAAGAGTAACCAAGTTTACAAGGCCGGTTGCAGTGGCTTATGCCTGTAATCTCAGCACTTTGGGAGGCCGAGTAGGGATGATTACTTGAGCTCACGAGTTCGAGACCAGTCTGGGCAACATGGTAAAACTCCGTCTCTACAAAAAATTTTAAAAGTGCCAGGCTATGCCTGTAATTCCAGCACTTTGGGAGGCGGAGGCAGTCTCTACTAAAAATACAAAAATTAGCCAGGTGTGGTGGCAGGTGACTGTAGTCCCAGCTACTCGGGAGGCTGAGGCAGGAGAATCGCTTGAACCTGGGAGGCGGAGGTTGCAGTGAGCCCAGATTGTGTTATTGCACTCCAGCCTGGGTGACAAAACAACAACAAAAACCACCCAAACTAGCCAGCCGCGGTGGTGCATGCCTGTAGTCCCGGCTGCTTGGGAAACTGAAGTGGGAGAACAGCTTGAGCCTGGGATGTAGAGGTCGCAGCAAGAGGAGGTCCCCCTGCACTCCAACCTGGGTGTAGAGCCAGACTCCCTCAGAAAAAACCAAGTTATTAATCATCCCGGAGTTTTGTATCTCAGTAGGAGTCATAGGGTTGAATATCTATTTGTGGCATTTTGAGCATCAGTAGGGAATAAGAATGATATTTTAGGGAGCAGAACTTTTTGTGCGCCCATGAATTAAACAGGATTATATTGGTCACCTTTGGAAAAAGAGTTGAACTTTGAAAAAGACGAAACAGAGGAAATGAATTTGAATTTTTTGTTGCTGTTTTTTTTTAGACAGAGTCTCGCTGTGTCGCCACGTGCCAGGCTGGAGCACAGTGGTGCCATCTCAGCTCACCGCAACCTCCGCCTCCCGGGTTCAAGCAATTCTCCCGCCTCAGCCTCCCGAGTAGCTGGGACTACAGGTGCCCACCACCCGCCCAGATAATTTTTGTATTTTTTTTTTTAGTAGAGACGGGGTTTCACCATGTTGGCCAGAATGGTCTTGATATCTTGACCTCGTGATCCGCCCGCCTTGGCCCCCCTAAGTGCTGGGATTACAGGCATGAGCCACCGCGCCTGACCTTGAATTTTATCTTTATAAATTATTAATCACTACTGCTTATTTTAGTTATCTATTGTAGCTACTGTTTACTTATTTATTAATAGCTAACAAACTACCTTAAAAACGAGTATTTTAAAACAACAACTGTGCTTTGTTGATTCAAGATACTTTTCTGTTGTCTGTTTAGACAGGGTCTCCTGTCACCTAGGCTGGGTGCAGTGGCGTGATCTCGGCTCACGGCAGCCTGTACCTTCACGGCTTAGGTGGTTCTCCCACCTCAGCCTCTCAAGTAGCTGAGACTACAGGCGTATGCCACCACGCCTGGCTGATTTATTGTAGAGATGGATTTTTGCCATGTTGCTTCTGGTGGTCTCAAACTCGGGCTCAGATGATCCGCCTGCCTCTGCCTGTCCATGTGCTAGGATTATAGGCGTGGGCCACCGCATCTGGCCTTGCTGAAGATTCTTTCATTTGGCCACAGGTTAGTGGAATAGCCTGTCTCTACTCCACATGGCGTTGGCTGGGCAGCTCGACAAAGGGCTGGAGGACCCAAGCCAGCTTCCCTTGCACGGCTGGGGCCCGCACTGGCTGGCTGCGACAGCCGGCGGCTGTCTGCGCTCTCTCCCTTCGTAAGCTCTGATTTTCCGGGGCCTCTGTCTGCAATGAGAGATACATGGCCTCTCTCTCCAGTAGGGTCGTTAGACTTCTTTATATGAGAAATGGCTTCCCAAAGAGCAAAACAGAAACTGCCAGGTCTCTTAAGGAGTAGGCCCAGAACTGGCACAGTGTTATTTCCACTACATTCTACTGGTGAAAGCAAGTCATAAGACTAGCCCAGATTCAAAGGAAAAAGAAACAGACTCCACCTCCTGATGGGAGGAGTGTGCTGTGTGCACAGGAATGGGAGAAACTGTTGATGACTATTTTTGCAGACAATTTACTGCACCAATTAGCCTCGTACAATTCAGTGTTTCTTTTTTTTTGTAAAAGTAACTCACTTTAGATCTGTAGATAGAATGTAAACATATAGATACACTCTAAGGCCCTGCACAAATATAAAACCTACATTGCCTTAAAAGGTGTTGACTCGGAAAGTTCTCAAAGCATATTAGCACAGTGGGCATCTAGAATTATTGGTGTTCTCTGGGTGTTGATCATATCTCCTGGTGCTGAGGAGAGCAGTAGTGACCCTGCTGGGTGGTTTTCTGGGACAGGATTTCTCCGAGTCAGTCTAAACTCTGGAGAAAATGCATCAGTTGCATTGGCCTACCTTTATCTTTAAACTGCAAATTAACTAGTTTGGAAAAGGAAAAGTTAAAAAAGTGAAGAGAACAGCAGTCTGTAGTTATTCTTAACTCCCACTCCATCACCTATTCCCCAAGAAAGCATCAACCAAATTATTTCCTAATGGAAGTATGCATTTAAACTATTAGCTGAGACTTATTTGAGGTATAATCAATTATTAAACATGTCTTAAATACCCACTCTATGCTCAGCACTGTGCCAAGTCCTAAGAGTGATGCAAGAGAAAGCCAAGTTACTGACTTAATTTTCCTCTAGGAAATTCCAATCTAGTTGAGAGCAATCAGAATTGAATGATATATGCGAGGACGGGCGTAGTGGCTCATACTTGTAATCTCAGCACTTTGGGAGGTCAAAGTGGGCGGATCACCTGAGGTCAGGAGTTCAAGACCAGCCTGGCCAACACGATGAAACCTCATCTCTACTGAAAATACAAAAATTAACTGAGCGTGGTGATGCACACCTGTAGTCCCAGCTACTTGGGAGGCCGAGGCGGGAGAGTTGCTTGAGCCCGGGAAGCGAAGGTTGCAGTGAGCCGAGAGCTCGTCACTTCATTCCAGCCTGGGCAACAGAGTGAGAACTCTGTCTCCAAAAAAAAACAAACAAAAACAAAAACCACACAAACATATATGAGATGTTGCAAGGCATCATAGGGTAAATGGTAAATGAGCAGAACTTAGTAAGTGCTGAGAATTCAGAGGGAAATTTGTTAAGGGAGAAAACAGTGTAAGCAAAATTTAGCAGAATGACTATCACCTGTCATCACAGACCAAAAAGGGACTAGTGCGAGTTTTTCTTTTTTTTTTTTCCGAGATGTAGTATTGCTATGTCGCCCAGGCTGGAGTGCAGCGTCAATCTCGGCTCACTGCAGCGATTCGGTCTCAGCCTCCCAGGTAGCTGGGATTCCAGGCATCCACCACCACGCCCGCTAGTTTTTTGTAGCTTTAGTGGAGACGAGGTTTTGTCATGTTGGTCAGGGTGGATTTGAATTCCTGAACTTAAGTGATCCTCCCGCCTTGGCCTCCCAGAGTGCTAGGATTTCAGGTGTGAGCCTCTGTACCTGGCCCACTAGTGAGATTTGATCAGAAAAATGTGTGCTAGGGAGTTGTTCCAACTACTACTGCTATCTAGCAACCCCAAATTTAGACATTTGAAACAACGATTATTTCATTATTTCTGGTGGTTTCGCAGGAGTTTGGGAAAGGCTGAGCTGGCTGCTTCGGCCTCAGGATCTCTCATGAGGTCAGACAGTGGCTACAGCTGGAAATGGGGGTTGAAGAAGCTGGGGCTGGCTGGACAGCTCTCACGATCTTCATGTGGCCACAAGGCTTCTCCAGGTGATCGCCTTTATAGGTTAGTTTGGGCTTTCTCAGAGGGTGGGTGTTTGGAGAGAGCCGCTGTCCCGTGTCCTCAGGAAGCAGACCGAGATGTCGAGACGTCTGTCGCTGAGTGCTATTTAGACCATTACCTGTGGACAGGAGGAGAAAGCAGCAGGATCAAGCGGCGGGAGAAGGCGAGTGGCAATGCAGTCATAACTCAGGCCTCAGCCGACCGCGACAGGGTGCTCTGCAGCTGGGATGACCGTTCTGAGTCTGTCTAAATCTGGGCAAAAGGGCAGGCTGGTCCTCTACGCCTCTGTGTGAATACTCACTGGCTGTGCGCTTCCCCAGAAGGAGGCACAGCCCTGAGAGAGGTCATCGTGAGCCAAAGCAATCCCCTACCAGGGAGGACAGCGTAGGATCATCTCCCAGCAGCTGCGGGAGTGAGTTCTTCAGTCCTGAGGAACAAGCTGGGTGGTACTTCTGAGTGTCCCCCACAGAGTTGCCACCATCTGTGGCTTTCCGTAGAGGGACTCAGGTTTCGTAAGGACCTGAGAGGAAGCTGGGAGAGTAAGTGTGCAACGTCACTCTCCTCCTGACTTGGTTTCCTATCGGCACCAAGTCCAGGAAGCCACAGGACCTCACGCACTTCATACAGGTTCCGGGGTGCAGAGCGGCGCGAAGGGTCAGGGTGGATCTGGAAGCGCAAACGAGATGTTCAGCTGCAGTAGACGAGCTCTTGAGTTCTGAATGTTAAAGGCGCGTTGTATTTAACACGAACCCGAGGCAGCTTTCTTCCCGGCGGATTAAAGGAGTTTTTCTGAACCACTCTCTCGGTTGCTCCACTTAACTTGGTTACTTTTTTTTTTTGAGACAGAGTCTTGCTTTGTCGCCCAGGCTGGAGTGCGGTGCCGTGATGTTGGCTTACTGCAAACTCCACCTCCTGGGTTCAAGTGATTCTTGTACTCAGCCTCCCAGGCAGCTGGGATTACAGGTGTGTGCCACCCTGCCCGGCTAATGTTTGTATTTTCAGTAGAGACAGGTTTTGCCATGTTGGCCAGGCTGGTCTCAAACTCCTGGCCTCAAGTGATCCACCCACCTCAGCCTCCCAAAGTGCTGGGATTTCAGGCGTGAGCCACTGTGCTCCTCCTTAACTTGGTTGCTTAACTTCCCTCTTCATTTTGCCGTTTAAACCCTACCTAATTACGTCAGCTTAAGGAGTGATCTGATCGGGTTCATGAGTTTGGCTTTGGCTTTTCTCCTAAGTTTCACTCTGTTTTTTTGAGGTGGAGTCTTGTTCCGTTGCCCAGGCTGGAGTGCAGTGGCGCGATCTCGGGTCGGTGCAACTCACCTTCCAGGTTCAAGCGATTTTCCTGCCTCGGCCGCCTGCGTAGCTGTAAATTTCACTCTTCTACCCTTCCTTTTAGCTTCAAATGCCCATCTACGAGCCTGGCAACGTGCTTTATTCAGTCCCTTTCCAGGCACCTTTGTTTCCGTGCACCAGACCTGTGGGGACTCTCTTCTCTAGCATCTTCTTTATCCTGCCTTTTGCATTAATGCTGCAAAGCAATAATCTTCCAGGTAGTGTATTCAGATAACGCAGACGAGAGATGATGTGAGGGTAGAGATAATGGATGTGGAGACGAAGGCCACTTAGGCAAATCTCTGTCTATGTTACTATGGTGTACTTCCTGCAGCCACTATTCAATGGTAAAACGAGTTCACGGCTTTTCTTCGCACTGATTATTTCCAGGATACAATTTAACCCCAATCATCAGCTCTCACTTGAAACCCTACCATTTGATGTCAGTAATAATCTCTTCCATCTCTTCTTTGGCGTCCATATCTTTTTCCTTCTCTGCCTCCTCCTCAGTTTCCTTGAGGACTTTGGTAGACGATCCCACCCACCTCTCGTTTCCCCTTCAACCATGTTTTGCTCTCCTTTGTCTGAGAGTCTTTTATACATTCCCTATGGACATTTTATTTTTTTCTCACGGCTTTACCTACCACTTGTATGCACGTGACTCCTAAATCTGAACCTTCTTCCCAGAACTCTTTTTTGAATTTTGTTCCAGACCCTGCACTGGCAGGTGAGATCAGAACTCAGGACTTAGGCCAGGTGCGGTGTTTCATGCCTGTAATCCCAGCACTTTGGGAGGCTGAGATGGGTGGATCATGCGTTCAGGAGTTCAAGACCAGCCTGGCCAAGATGGTGAAACCCCATCCCTATTCAAAACAAAACAAAGCAAAACAAAAACTCAGGACTTATTCCCCGGCTGGTACTAAGATGTGCTTTCTTTTTAGCTCTTTTTTTTTCTTCCTTTGGTTTTTTTTTTTTTTTTTTTTTTGAGATGGAGTCTCGCTCTGTAGCCCAGGCTGGAGTGCAGTGGTGCAATCTGAGCTCACTGCAACCTCCGTGGACTTCCCCAGTCCTGGTTCAAGCAATTCTCTTGCGTCAGCCTCCCGAGTAGCTGGGATTACAGGCACGCAGCACCATGCACAACTAATTTTTGTATTTTTAGTAGAGACAGGGTTTTACCGTGTTGGCCAAGCTGGTCTTGAACTCCTGACCTCATGATCCGCCCGCCTTGGCTTCCCAAAGTGCTGGGATTACAGGCATGAGCCACCGCACCTAGCCTTTCCTTTGCATTTTTAACTCTTCCTTGAACTGTCTGTTCCTTAATCCATGTTAGTTTCATTTTCATGTCATCCTGGCTTTTTAGTCTGCATTAAAACAAACAAAAAACTTTATTAAATCTCCAATGCCCCCCTCAAAGATGCTTTTTTTTTTTTGAGACAGTCTCCCTCTGTCTCTCAGGCTCACTGCAATCTCCGCCTCTTAAGTTTCAAGAGATTCTAGTGCCTCAACCTCCCAAGTAGCTGGGCTTAGAGGTGTGTGCCACCACATCTGGCTAATTTTTGTATTTTTAGTAGAGATGAGGTTTTTGTTATGTTGGCCAGGCTGGTCTCGAACTCCTGGCCTCAAGCGATCTGCCTGCCTGGGCTTCCCAAAGTGTGGGGATTAAGGCGTGAGCCATGGCGCCCGGCCAGAGATGCCATTTTATACCAAAAACTGTCCTTTCCCCCTCTCTTCATCTTCACAAAATTTCCTTTTCAGGGAATTCAAAGGAAACATTGTAGAGACAACCATCGTTTTGTTTTCCTTTAAAGCATTTACATTTTATTTATTTATTTGAGATGGAGTTTAGCTCTTGTTGACCAGGCTGGAGTGCAATGGCTGAATCTTGGCTCACTGCAATCTCCACCCGGCTAATATTTTGTATTTTTAGTAGAGACGGGGTTTCACCGTGTTAGTCAGGCTGGTCTTGAACTCCTGACCTCAGGTGATCCACCCGCCTCGGCCTGCCAAAGTGCTGGGATTACAGGTGTGAGCCACCGCGCCCGGCCAAAAGATAATTCTTATCTTAATCTTTCATATCGCATCCCACGTAGATAGACTTTTCTTCTTCTTCTTCTCTTGTCTTGAACACCAAATTTGAATCCCCTGAGGGGGTGCACTGTTCCTGGACGTACTGTAATACCGGGTCGAGGCATGAAGTGGACAAGCAAGCTCCTATTCCTTCTTCCTGCTCCAAAATCTATTTAATATATTGGACTCGGAGAGAAGATATATCGGATAGTAAACTGATAAGAACAGATTCTACACTTGATCTTAGCCAAAAGGCAGAGAAGCGACAAACACTTTTAAAAGCATATTTTACCTACACATTTCCATGGAAACCAACCAAAGGGAAATTAGAGAGACATTGCTGTGCCATTTCTATGCTAAGTAATGTCTGATTTTCATTAGGCCAGCGTTGTTTTTTCCGCCAAGGTCTTAGTGTTTATTACAGCAACAATTAGCTCAGTAACAATTCCTCCAGGATGGCTTTATTTAAATATTATTAACTTACATACTTCGCCCAGCTGCTTTCAAAACTGTTGTCTTTTACGGTGTTAAACTACCATCTTTAAAATCTGGGCTCTGCACCACGGAAGGTCAGGCTCTGAGGAAAGCCTGACCCCAGCAGGACAACGCCACGAAGGCATCTTTTTAGTGTGATGCGCACGTCGCTGCACACCTTGGCTGCAAAGCAGAGTCTGAGCTTTTAAAACGGCCAAGAGCCGGTGCGTGCCCTGTGGTGAATTGTCAGTATCGCAACTTGGGCACGGGAGGATGCTTTCTCCCTCTTTGACGCTAACAACGGAATAAAAAATAAAAAACTAAAAACCGAATCCAGCAGGCAACACAACCGTCCGAGCGCCTAGGGAAAGCGCGCCAACTACAGAAAGAAAAGTAGGGGGGCTCCTGGGATTCAAAATCATTTCTCCGGGACGTACACGCTCCTGGACCTATCGAAATTAACTGCGCGCTTGATCGTAGCCAATAGATAAGGAGTTTCTGGTCCAGGTCCGCCCTGAAGACTGATAGACATTTACGTTGCCCAATGGAATAATGCGATGCTGAAGCATCAACCAATACGTTTGGGAGGTGGGTGGAGCGTAGGCCAGGGGGTTGGCGGTGCCGTGTCATGGAGGCTCAGTCTCGGAGCAGCCATTGAAGGGGAAGGAACTGCGGGTGTGCGTGTGTGTGTGTGTGTGTCTGTGTGTGCGCGCGTGCGTGTGTGCGCGCGCTAGTGTGTGGACAAGGAGGTGGGGGCAGCTGAGTTAGAGTCCCAACTCTTGGACTCCATTTGCTATTCTCTTCTTTCTCCCCCACACCTATCTGGTGGTAGTGGGCGTTTGTATCCGCGTTCCTTTTCATTCATTTCTGAACCTTAAAAATTGTGGGTCGGGGGAGTGTGCAAGGCAGGAAGGGGCAGGAAGGCGAGTAGTCGCCGCAGAGCGGGAGGACATGGAGATGAAGAAGAAGATTCACCTGGAGTTAAGGAACAGAGCCCCGGAGGAGGTGAGATGACTCAGCCCCCACCGTCCCCGTCGTCCTGCTTCCTGAGGACCGGGTTTCTGGGGTCCCGGCGGATGTGCGGGGATGGTCATCAGCGAGCCCCCGCCGCCCGGGGCTGGGGCTGGGGCAGTGTTTCCTTTTAAGTTTTAAACCATTAACATCTTCCACTTAAAATGGCGAAGGGCTGAAGTTTCTAGGGGCGGTTTTGTGCGCGGACGGGGGCTTAGCTGCTCTTGGCTTTCCCGGGGCCGGGCGCCGGGCCTCGTGGGGGCGGGACGCGCGCTGGTGGGGGCGCTCCTGCTCCCGGGGCCGGGGCGTGGGCGCGGCCCCCAGTCCCACTCGGCCCCTGCCGCGGCCATCGGCGCCGAGAAGTTAGTCCAACTTTTCTGCAGCGCGGCCAACTCGCCCCCTCGGGGCTGGGCTCCCCCGGCCTCCAGGCCCTGGGCGTCCGGCGTCGCGCGGTCGCGGGCTGGGGCGGCTCGCGGGGTCCCACTCCTCCGGGGAGCCGCGCCGCCCTCCGCCCGGCGGAATCTGGGTCAGCGGCAGGTTCTCCGACCGCGGGCGAGTTCGGGGACGGGTCGCCGCGCCCGGAGGCGGGGAGGGGGCGGGAGGTGTCACCCGCTTCTTCCCGCGCCACGTAACGCGGGTCGGCACGTCGCGTGGCCGCAGCTCTGAATTTGATCCCCGGAGACGGTTTCACAAAACTCAACAGAAAGGGAGTCGTGGTTTCGTGCTTTAAAGGTGGGGTCGGCGACACGAGGCGATGCGCTCTCACTGCCGTCGCCCGAGTCACAGACGGGGTGGGAGGGGCCGCGCGGCGGGGTCGCCGTCCGCTTCTCTGGGGTCGGGCGGGACGCGTTTCCGCCGCCGTTTGGCGGGGTCTTTCGGGCCTCCCCTACCCAGGGCCGGCGCCCCCTGTTCCCTCGGGGAGTCGCCCCGTGCGGGGCTTCCGCAGCAGGAGCGGCAGGTGGCACGGGCGGCCGGGGGCTCGGGGAAGCAGCGGCCCTGCTGGGAGCGGCCCGGGATCGAATGGGGGAGCTGGCTAGAGCCCACCCGCCGCTCGGTGGGAATAACTGGGCTGGGGCTGTGCAGACCCGCGCACACGAGCAGGCGCGGAGCTTTCGCGTGTGGCGTGCGGAGATGGGAACTTTTTTTATTTTTAAGTCCCCGTTTTCCTGAAGGGGGCACGTGCCGGGCAGGGGGTACAGTTGCTTACTATCAGGTCATCCGGAGAGAACTTGAAGTTTCTAGAGCGTATTGTTAGAGGCTTCAGGAAAAAAACAAACTCAGACTTTAAAAGCTGGCTCCCAGAAGCACACGTCTAGAAGACTTTCGGTGGCTTGGGTTGGAAAATGGCACCCCCCACCCCGCCAGGATTCTTCACTTAGTGACTGTAGTCATTTCTTTGCCAGTTTGGGGTGTTCAGGACGTTGCCTTTTTCAGCTTCTTCCGCTCTGCTGTAATAACGGTCTCATATTTGTATAGACAGTTTACAGAGCACTTTTCCCTTTTATTTACTTTCCTCCTTACTTGTGAGATAGATTGCGTCCTAGAATCCAAATTAGCAGATGGAGTCTCGGGGCGGTGGAATGATTTGCAAGAGCGGAGGAACGGGTTCTCTGACACCAAATGTAGCAGCCCGCACCCCTCGGCTAAACGGGGCGTGGGGTCTGAAGACAGCCGGGACACAGCCCTGCGGCAAACCAACTGTGAGCCCAGGCAAGGCAGTCTTGACCCCGGGGCCACAGTCTCCTCCTCTCCAAAACGGAGCTCAGATGCCCTCTCTGACCACACACACACAATTTTGTCGGAGTCATATTCAAACAGAGAAGGTGGCATTCCTTGTTGCTAAGTTTTAGCCCTCAGATACCTCAAACACGTTTTCGCCTTGGGTGTAGAGAACTAGGATCTTCGGCCTTTCCGTGAAGGATTAAGTCCATTCAGGCCTACACCAGGAAGTTTGCTACTACAGCCCTTACCTAACAGGGAATTCAGCCCCACTTCCTCAGGAATGGGGAAAAGTGCACAGAAATGCTGTTATACCACAGTGGTAGGGAGCAGTAACATTTTGTTAAGAATGTATTGTTCTGGGTGATACTGTTTGGCCTGGATGTGAGAACAAATGACACCCTCTGGGCTGTTCCCAGAGGAGCTTTCTTTTTATTTATTTATTTATTTTAAAGACGGGGTTTCACCATGTTGGTCAGGCTGGTCTTGAACTCCCGACCTCAGGTGATCCGCCTGCCTTGGCCTCCAAAGTGCTTGGATTACAGGCGTGAGCCACCACGCCTGGCCCATTTCTTTTTTTTTTTTAAACTTCCTGTGTTTTTTTTTTTAATTATTTTATTTAATTAATTATTTTTTAAGCTGGGGTTTCACCATGATGGCCAGGCTGGTCTTGAACTCCTGACCTCAGGTGATCTCCCCACCTCGGCCTCCCAAAGTGCTAGGATTACAGGCGTGAGCCAGCGCGCCCGGCCCCCAGAGGAGCTTTCTAACATTTCTTCATGAAGGGTAAGGAGGTTATGATGGCATTTATCTACCAAAGAGAAGAGGGTTTAAACTAAAGAAGTGATCAGTTTTTTTTTTTTTTGGTGAGACAGTCTCGATCTGTCGCTAAAGCTGGAGCACAGTGGCGTGGCCTTGGCTCACTGCAACCTCTGCTGCCCAGGTTCAAGTGATTCTCCCGCTCAGCCTTCTGAGTCGCTGGGATTACAGGTGCCTGCCATCACGCCCAGCTGATTTTTGTATGTTTAGTAGAGACAGGGTTTCGCTATGTTGACCAGGCTTGTCTCGAACTCCTAACCTCAAGTGATCCGCCTGCCTTGGCCTCCCAAAGTGCTGGGATTACAGGTGTGAGCCATCGCACCCCGCCCTCTTTGTAGGTTTTAGGGAAACTCACTTAAAGCTTTTCCTGGTAGCTCAGGTGCCCCCTCCTTGCATAAATATATCCCCTGATGTTGAGTTGAGGGTCCTCTTCATCAGAGTCAGAACAGGTTTCACATGAGAACTTCTTCAAAGTTTGTTTCTTATGCATCAGTGATTTGAAGCAGGCATTGAACTTTAGTCCAAGTTTAAATTTAAAAGATGGCTGGGCGCAGTGGCTCATGCCTGTAATCCCAGCACTTTGGGAGGCGGAGGCAGGTGGATCACGAGGTCAGAAGATCAACAACATCCTGGCCAACATGGTGAAACCCCGTCTCTACTAAAAATACACAAAAAAATTAGCTGGGCGTGGTGGCACTCGCCTGTAGTCCCAGCCACTTGGGAGGCTGAGGCAGAGAATTGCTTGAACCCAGGAGGCGGAGAGTGCAGTGAGCTAAGATTGCTCCATTGTACTACAGCCTGGGCAACAGTGTGAGACTCCGTCTCGAAAAAAAAAATACAAAAAAAGAAATTTAAAAGATTACTTATAGTGATGACTTAAGATTGTATAGGCCGGGCGCAGTGGCTCATGCCTGTGATCCCAGCACTTTGGGAGGCTGAGGTGGGTGGATCGCCTGAGGTCAGGAGTTCAAGACCAGCCTGGCCATCATGGTGAAACCCCATCTTTAAAAAAAACAAAAACAAAAACAAAAAGATTGTATATTAGTATTGGGGGGAAATGAAAAGGCTCTGTGTAAGGGGATTGATGGGGTTTTGTTGTATTTTGTTTTGTTTTAACTAATGGGCAATCAAACTGGAGATTGGTGGTTTCCAGAGTGTCAAGACCCAAGTCTACAGCTAAACAGATTACAAACGAATCATTAATTAATGTGTTCCCTCTTACAGGTGACAGAGTTAGTCCTGGATAATTGCCTGTGTGTCAACGGGGAAATTGAAGGCCTGAATGATACTTTTAAAGAACTAGAATTTCTGAGTATGGCTAATGTGGAACTAAGTTCACTGGCCCGGCTTCCCAGCTTAAATAAACTTCGAAAAGTAAGTTGGCGTTTACCTGAAGCATCATCATTTCAAAGCTATGGCTATTATGTCTAGTGTTTGGCCAAATTGAATGACCATTCTGCTTGCTAATTAGAAATTTTTAAGTTTCTAGAGGTAAGAAAAAGTTATATAGGATTTTGGGTATCAACCCTACTACTGCTTTCATTCATTCATTCATCCATTCATTCCTTCCTTTATTTATTCGAGATGGAGTCTCACTCTGTCACCCAGGCTGGTGTGCAGTGGTGTGATCTTGACTCACTGCAACCTCCATTTCCCAAGTTCAAGCAGTTCTCCTGCCTCAGCCTCCCAGGTAGCTGGGATTACAGGTGCCCACCACCACACCCGGCTAATTTTTGTATTTTTAGTAGAGATGGGGTTTCACCATGTTGGCCAGGCTGGTCTTGAACTCCTGACCTTACGATCCGCCCACCTTGGCCTCCCAAAGTGCTGGGATGACAGGTGTGAGCCACCGTGCCCGGCCTTATTTATTCATTTACTTTTGAGACAGGGTCTTACTCTGCTGCCCAGGCTGGAGTGCTGTGGTGATCTCAGCTCACTGGAACCTCTGCCTCCCAGCCTCAAGCATCCTCCCGAGTAACTGAGACTACAGGCATGTGCCACCACACCTGGCTAATTTTTGTGTTTTTTGTAATGACACGGTTTCACCATGTTGTCCAGGCTGGTCTTCAACTCCTTGGCTCAAGTGATTCTCTCGCCTTGGCCGGCCACAGTGCTGGGATGACAGGTGCGAGCCACTCTGCCCGGCCTAGAAATTTAAATCTAATGGTGGAATTGGCTTATAACACGAATTTGAATTTAATCAAATATTTTTCTCACATCATGAAATCCAAATGTAGTACAACTAGAATCCAGGCCGGGTTAGGAGCCCATGATGTAGATGTTCTAATACATTATTTGGCAAATGTAGATAGGAATTTGGAAATCAATGATCTGTAGTGATAATTTCTTGAAGTCAGAGAGAATGACTTTTTTTTTTTTTTTTGCTTTACATTGACATACTTTAAAAATCTTTGATATGCCAGGCTCGGTGGCTCACGTCTGTAATCCCAGCACTTTGGGAGGCCGAGGCGGGTGGATCACTTGAGGTCAGCAGTTCAAGACCAGCCTGGCCAACTTGGTGAAACCCTGTCTCTACTAAAAATACAAAAATTAGCTGGGCCTGGTGACGGGAGCTATAATCCCAGCTACTCGAGAGACCGAGGCAGGAGAATTGCTTGAACCCAGGAGGTGGAGGTTGCAGTGAGTGGAGACTGCACCCACCGCACTCCAGCCTGGGCAACAGAGCGAGACTCGGCCTCAAAAAAAAAATCTCTGATATGCTACGTTTACCATTCTTTGTTTTCTTCCTATGTTTAATATATAGTTGGAGCTTAGTGACAATATAATTTCCGGAGGCTTGGAAGTCCTGGCAGAGAAATGTCCAAATCTTACCTACCTCAATCTGAGTGGAAACAAAATAAAAGATCTCAGTACAGTAGAAGCTCTGGTAAGTGCAACGGTTTTGTCTCTGGACTTGCTTTTTTTGGTTACATTTTCTGAGATTTGTTTGTGTCTTACTAATTTCTATTTAACTCTTGAAACTTCTGAATTTTTTGCATGTTATGATCTAGGCAGTTGCTGCTTTCTTTTCCTTTAGAGTAAAATATGCAGATGAATTTTTAAATAATGAAAAATTTAATCATCAACTTTAAGAAGTTGACTATCTGATTTTAAATTTCCAGTTTTTTTTTTTTTTAACCTCTTATTCCTTTGCCTTCCTTCTTATTTTTTGAGTTATTTTATTATTTACCCCCTTCTTTCTTGGTATGAGGGAAGGAAAAGAAAAAGTGACACTCTGAAAATTATTGCTCTGATTTTGAGAAAAAGTTGGAGGCTGGGCACAATGGTTTATGTCTGTAATCCCAGCACTTTGGGAGGCAGAGGTGGGAGGATCGCTTGAGTCCAGGAGTTTGAGACCAGCCTGGGCAGCATAGTGAGACCCTGTCTCTACAAAAATAAAAAATAAAAATAAATTAGCCAGGTGAGCTGGCTATGCTTAATAATAATAGCCATTCATTATAAAACTCTAAAAAATATAAAAGTCGTTCTTAATTTCAAATATATATTTTCTGGATCATGAATTGAAAAATAACATAGACGAGTACAGTGGCTCATGCCTGTAATCCCAGCTCTTTAGGAGGCCGAGGCGGGCGGATCATGAGGTCAGGAGATTGACACCATCCTGGCCAACGTGGAGAAACCCCGTCTCTACTGAAAATATAAAAATTAGCTGGGTGTGGTGGCATGTGCCTGTAATCCCAGCTACTCGGGAGACTGAGGCAGGAGAATCCCTTGCATCCGGGAGGTGGAGGGTGTAGTGAGCTGAGATGGCGCCATTGAACTCTAGCCTGGTGACGGAGCTAGA
>PVKP010024975.1:19660-34382 GCA_004027715.1 Plecturocebus donacophilus | reverse complement strand
GTGGGTGGAAGGAAGGAAGGAAGCAGGGAGGGGAGGGGAGGGGAGGGGAGGGGAAGGGAGAAACATCACATTTATGTATTTCTAAAGTAAAACTTAGGTAAGTATATACCTAATTGCTAAATCTGACTTATTTTCTAAATTTAACAATTATGTAATAAACTTGACTGTATAACATTGATAACTCGAGACTCTTTGAAAAACAAGAAAACTGAAAGGCCAATGGGCAAAAATGTGTATAGCGAACAAAACATTCATTTCAAAATTAATAATGAGTAATACAAATTTGAAAAATGCTCAGCCTGGTTAATAATCAAAAGAAACAAAAACAATGAAAGCCACTTTTGTTATCAAACCTGGGGGTGTACAAAGGCACCCGAGTGCCCAGAGATGTTGGCTTGAACCACGGTGGTCATGAGGGAGACAGTAAGAAGTGGTTACACCTGGGTATGTATTCAAAGTGGGGCCGGCAGGTGCAGTCCTGGACTGGGTGTAGGATGGGGGAGACAGGGGAGTTAAAGACAAATGGGCCAGTACCACTCTGGCCAGGGAGCGTGCAAGGGCAGCCCTGACCTCAAGGAGCTCTGCTTCCAGCAAAGGGAAGAAACAGAAAACAGCTTCAGAGTATCATTCTGAGATCCACTGCTATGCCCTTTACCTTCTTGATTAAGAAATTCTCTTTCATGGCCAAAGAAACCTCTCCATTTCTATTTAAGCCCCTTCCATCTTCTCTGACCACCCATGGACACAGAGTATAAATGCTTTAGCATGGCTTTCACTTATAGTTAAAGACCTCATTACATTAATCTTCCCTTTATTAACCTACACAAACTCGATTTTCCCTTTCATTTTACAGAACTGTTTTCTATCATTTAATCACTACTTCTTCCTCTTCCACACATCACAAGAGGCTGAACTTATGCCTCTAAGCAAATCAAGAGAGCCAAAGAAAGAGAAAGACTGAACAGAATTGTCGAACTCCAGAGCAGCCTGGTGGAGCTCAGAAAACAGGCTGTGATTTTTAAAGCCAAAAGTTATGAATCTATTTCTTAGCACTCTCATGATGTCTGTGTGTGCATCTGATCATGAATCATTACCTTCCCAGAAACACATTTTATGAGAGCCAAAGTTGAGATTTATTGCCCTAACTGATATTATTCTGAGTATAATCAGTCAATTTCACAGATTTTACTACTTGACTCGAAGCAGAATACAAATGGGTACAAACCCATTCTTGTGACTTTATCGTATAACTGTATAATATGGGAAGAAAACCAAATAGTCTCAGAGTTGATGCTTCAGAAAGGGCACATTTTAAGTCACGTATTGGTTCTCAATCTAACGTGATGGATTATAATACATCAGTGTCACCTTCCAATCTAACATAATCTAACTTTTCTCGATAAATAAGAAAGAGAATGCTGGCTGGAAGACAGGCATTTAACAGGCAGATACAGTGAGGGATGAAAAGAAAATTTCCATGAGTGCTTTAAAGTCACCAAGATTCCTCTCAGGGGCCATTTCTGAAGTTCCATGCACTCTATATTTGCTTCCAGGACCTTGCACTCATCTCTCTGTGATAAACTCACAAAATGATCTATAAGGCCCAAGTCAGACCCCTTCCAGCAACACTGCAGGAGTTGCCAGGGTGTACTGAGAGCCAAGTCTCCTGGCGCCTGGAATGCCAAGTGGTGTTAATTTATAAGACACCCTATCCAACATACCTCTAAGGGGGAAAAAATAACAGCCACAGCACATGGTCCCATCTAAATATCATGCAGAACAGACGTGTCTGAGTCCCCACTAATACATTTCATCTAGTGTGCTAGAGCAATTTGATGTGGTTAAAAGATTTTAGAGTCAGTTGTGCCACTAACCTTGTACAAGCTAACTGTCCTCACTGAGGTTCTGTCACCCTATCTGAGAAAAGGAAGAATGATGCCTTGTAGGACTCCTAAAAGAAGTAGAGGAGGCTACACTTGCAAAGCAGAGTGCCTGGCACAGAGTTTGTCCTTAATACTGTAATAGTAACAACAATAACAATAGCGATCATTTTTTTAAATAAAAAACTCATTAATATTTCCTTAAAATATTTCCCGCCAGTACCTGGCACAGAGTTTGTCCTTAATACTGTAATAGTAACAACAATAACAATAGTGATCATTTTTTTAAATAAAAAGCTCATTAATATTTCCTTAAAGGCCAAGTTTACTGTCCAAAAATTCATGTAGGGCAACAGACAGAGGATCTAGAATAGATGTCTTCAGGGCCAATGAAATGGAGGAAAGAGGATGATGTCCAACCTCTGAAATGTACAGCATAGATGCATCCTGTCTTGGTCCATTTTCTGTTTCTGAAATTGGGTAATCTTTAAAGAAAAGGAATGCATGTATCTTACAGTTATGGAGTCTGAGAAGTTCAAGGTCGAGAGACTGCATCTGGTGAGGGCCTTCTTGCTGAGGAGACTCTGCAGAATCCAGGCAGTACAAAGCATGACATGGTGATGGGGCTGAGGGTGCGATCTCAGATCCCTCTTCCCCTTCTTAAAGAGTTACCAGTCTCACTCCCATGATAACCATTAATCCATGAATGCTTTATTCCATTAATCCATGAGCCTTCATGACCCAGTCACTTCTTAAGAGCCCCACATATCAATACTGCCACATTGGGGATTAGGTTTCCACATGAGATTCAGAGGGAATAAACATTCAAACCATAGCATGTCCCAAAGCTATGCTCTTGCTACTGATGCCTTCTTTTTTTCTTCCAAATAATTTTTAAAATCGTTATAAAAATTTTAAAAGAAGCTAAAAGGGAAATGTTAAACAGCAAGTTCAGGTAAGTATCTGTGTCTTGAGGCACAGGAGAGGTGGCAAGGGGCATTCTGCCATATTGGTATAATCTTTTACACCTTCAAGGGGTCAGCTGGGTATGTCGACATTCACACTATTCTCCTTCATACTTGCTTTGCATATCTGAAATACTTCATGATACATTTTTTTAAAAAGGTAAAATCATAAAATGTAAAATAAATTCAAAGAGTGCATTAGATAAATTGTATAAAGATAGCATTTCTTAAAAATAAAAATATTTAAAAATATTTGGCATTTGCTAATTCTGAGGGCAGCTGACTATTAGGATGTGGTGGTTGGAGGTGCCCTCAGAACCAAAGGCCTTCAGTAGTAGAGGATTTTCACATTCCCCAGAGCAGGGCCAGGAGCACACTGCTCCCAGACACCAATGAGGTCCTACAGGCTTAGGTAGACCCACCTACATCTTCCAATGTAACTGCCATTGTGCAAAAATGTGGCTCCCCACCCCACCCCTGCATAAGTCCACTCCATTTTTGTGATCCCAGAATAACCACATTCATGGCCATTAAAGAATCCAGTACTGTGAATGTGGACACTCCATTTATACTTTAAACCTTGCTTCCAACAGCTGAGTAAGTGGCACAGGAGTGGAAGGTTTTGAAAGATACAGTGTGCAGCTACCCACATCTAAAGAAAAAACAAGATTGCTTAGTTGCTGACAATAGCTATAGAATTGACGCAAGAAGGATGCAAAAGCTGTAAAGGGCAGAGGCTCACGGGTCTACTTAAAAGTTGGCACTTAGAAAGAAACCCGAAGACTATCTGAGGCACAAGGAAGCCTTTCATGAGCTGAAAGCAACTGTCATTGTGCAATGAAATATTCAGCGTTTGTCACGTCAATCGCTGGGCAGGCTTTTCTTGTACAGCATAATGATCTTCAAATAGCTTTTCTATCCATGAAGAATACAACTTAGGTACAACTGATTACTCTATTAATAATAATCAGGTCTTTTCAAAGAGGAATGGAAGACAAGATTTAAAGCTGAGTAAATGAATCATTGACAGGATCTTTTAATATCGGAAGGTTGCCTTCAAATTTAGAAATGTATTTCTGCTTCTACAGAAACAGACCAAAATATTAAAATTATAACCCTTACATGGAAATATAACTTTTTAAAGGAACTTCTGGGTAGGTATTTTTCATAACAGCACATCACTCTTCTTAATAGTACTAATTTTTTGTCATCATCCCATTTGTAGGATTCTAAAATCCTTTGACCTTTTTCCATTAGCTCCCACACAATTCTCAGTATTACTGTGAAAAGAATCTTTTCCTCCCCCTTATGTGAAAGGCTTGAGTTATTACAATGTTAATATGTCACTGTTCCAAAGCAGAATTGAATGCATTCATTAAGCTTTCCATGTTAAAACGCCAGTGTTGGAGCAAGGTTATGGGAACTGTAGGCAGGAACCATCAATGGTCCCGATGTTAAGTCAACAAGCTCAAGAGTGAGAGGCACAGAGAAGCAAATGGGATGGATGAATGAGTGGATGAGAGACTGTAGAAGGAGGTGGGTGGGGGAGGATGGTTAAATGGATGGATGGATGAATGAATGGATGGATGGACGGATGAACAGACGGACGGATGGATGGATGGGAGAGAGGAAGGCAATATTCAGGCACCTGATGGCAGTGGGTTAGAGAGTGAGAGCATAAAAGCCTGATTTGTGTAATTCACTTATTCATCACCTAACATGAATGACACAGGTTAGTTTTTTGCTGGATCTGCTTGGGCAGGGGGAACTATGAATGTAAAGTTGTGTAAGTCATAGCTCATGCCCTCAAGAACATAGATCTTATTAAGAAAAATGACAAAATTTATTATCTAGCATTCACTAGAAATGATTGAAGAAGAAAGGGAAGAGGAAAGCAAGGAATGAGGAGGGAAGGCACATGCAGTCAAGTCTGTGGTAAAGGAGTGAAGGGGTGCAGGACCCGTGGCCTCAAGTAGCAGGTCAGGATCTGGACATTGTAGGTAGGGCCTGTAAGTGGAGGCCCAGGATGGTTTAGAGCCAGGCAGTTCTCAGAGGCCCAGTTTAAGGTCAATGCAAGGATTTTTTTGTTATTTTGATTTTTTAGGAAGGGATCTTGCCCTGTTGCCCAGACTGGAGTGCAGTGGTGTGCTCATAGCTCACTGCAGCCTTGAACTCCTGGGTTCAAGCAATCCTCCTGCCTCAGCTTCTTGAGTAGCTGGGACTACAGGTGTGAACCACTACGTCCGGCTAATTTTTTAATTTTTTTAGAAAGACAAACTCTCTCTATGTTGCCTAGGCTGGTTTCAAACTTCTGAATTCAGGTGACTCTCCCACTTTATCCTCCCAAAGTGCTGAGATTACAGGCATAGCCACTACACCCAACTCCATGCAAGTTTCAAAGCAATGCCAGGTACTGAGGAGCTTTGTTCAATATTTGGCCAAAAGACCCAGAAAAGAATCGCATTCCTAGAGCACTCTCTGGACAGATCACCCTTGATTAAGGTCAATTTCACAAACTGATTCTCCTTTCAGAGATAGGAAACTGGAGGCTTCCTGCAGCTGAGTGGGCACCTGTTGTGAGCCTACTCAACCTTCTCCAATCATCCTCCCCACCCAAGGGAGCGACTTGGGCCATCCCACTAGGTCTCTGCCTAGTTACTGAGGGGATGAAGGCCAGGCAGAAACCACATTGGCAGCCACATCCCTAGGGATGGCAGCCTCTGCAGCATTGTGCTATTTAGGGCTCATGACTGATGATCCTGAGGGAGCCTTAGAATGGCCATCTGCGACGAAGTCAGTCTTTCCTCATGCCAATACCATGATGACCTGGTCCATATGACATGGCTTCTGCCTCGGCTTCTTGTAAAATATGGAACCATGATATCTAAATAATTCAAAACAGTTCCTAAGGATTAAATCTGTTTCCTACTCACTTGCTATAGTTCTACCAGGCAGATTGATCTACCCCACCATAATGTTACTAGGTTACGCTCATGTTCACCTAAACTCAGGTTTTGTCTACCATCTCAGCCCTTAATGGTACAGGTGTTTTTGTTTTTTTAATTAAATACTAGCACTTATATAATATTTACTATATGCCAATCACTGTTTTAAGACCTTTAGGAATATTAAATAATCTTCATAACTCCCTAGGAACTAGGTACTGCTATTAGACCCAATTTACCAATGAGGACACTGAAGCTCAGAGAGATTAAGTAACTTGCCCAAAGTCACACAGCACAAGTGATGGAGCTGTGATTCAAACCAAGCTGGGTGGCTACAGAAGCAAAGCCTCTCTGATCACTGTCAAGTTAATTTCTACACACTTTAGCTTCTGCCCCCAAAATTAGCATCTCCCTGTCCCAACCTCCCTAGCTCCAAGTTCCACAGACCAAAAGTAAGTACTATCAGACTTTTTTTTTGAGAAGGAGTTTTGCTCTTGTTGCCCAGACTGGAGTGCAATGGCATGATCTCAGCTCACTGGAACCTCCAACTCCCAGGTTCAAGCAATTCTCCTGCCTCAGCCTCCCAAGTAGCTGGGATCACAGGCATGCACCACCATACCCAGTTAATTTTGTATTCTAGTGAGACAGTTTCACCATGTTGGTCAGGCTGGCCTCGAACTCCTGACCTCAAGTGATCTACCTGCCTGGGCCTCCCAAAGTGCTGGGATTATAGGCATATGTCACCGCACCTCGCCCGCTTTGCCCATTTTCTAACACCTGGCTGACTGTCAGACTTTTTAACTATGTGATCTGGTATTCACCCCTGTGTGGTCCATTCACTTCTGATTTCTCAGCTCCAAACCCACCTTTCTACATACTGTTCTCTGCAGACTGGTTTTGCAGGTCCCTTTGCCAGCTGATTACTCATAAGAACCTGCCAATGAGCAGCCACATGGAGACAGGAAGGTGGAAGAAGGGAGAAGAGGCTTTTTCCTTTTGCCACTGTTGCAGCCCATACTGGGCTCCAGGAGCAGCAGCCCTGAAGCCCCCAACTGCTTCTGCACTCAGGACAGGTCAGCTGTGCCCCTCAAAGCCTCTGTCAGCCACCAGGTGGTGCCACCTGCTCAGACACCTGAGCCTAGCTCAGAGGGCCATCTTCCCAGGGAGTGGTCTCAAGAGTCTCAGCCTCTTCACTTCTGTCCTCCAGCCCTAGAGAGGGTAACTGCTTCCTAAAGTTTGTAGCTTTGGTTACCTCCTTTCTGCTCTTCCAGCCTTTCATCACCTATGAAATCAATACCATGTGTTAAACCCCTCTGTTGAAATACCTAGTATGGTTTCTGTTTTCAGATATAAATATCTAAAAGTCTCCTCTCTCAACCCATTCCATTTCTTCAGATACAGCCCCCTGGCTTCTAAACTGTGACATAAACATCAGTTGCTGGTATCTGGGGAAGGGTGGCAGAAAATAGGATAGCGGTCCCACCATTCAGTCTGCAGACTTCTCCTCTCAGGTCCTCACCTCCCACTCTGCTACACCTGCATTCGGAGTATGGGGTGTTTCTCAACTCCTCCAATGAATAACTGGTCCCGGGGTAAAGTGGGAGAGGTGGTGGCGGGAAGTGGCACAGTTAGCTGGTGACCATGTTGTACGTAAACTACCCTCCACTCCTGCCACTTCACCTTACCCCTTGCCTCATCCCTCCACAGCCTGTTCTTGAGCCTGCCCAGGGTGTGTGGGCAAATCCATCTGCAGGCTCTCTGACTGCAAATGTCTCTGTTCTGCTAGGCAGCTCCTGTGCCTCCTAGTGCTTTCTATCCTGCAAAGGTCTTACAAGCCATCTCATCTACAACCCACTGCTGCCTCCTCTCCAATTCCTTTGCCCTCATACCTTATACTTTTTCTTCTCCTCTTTCTAACATTTTCATGAGGTTTCAGGAGGAAGAGATTAAACAAGTGTACAGTTAATGCTCTATGTTTGATCAGAAGTTAGATGATACAGTTTTTCAACCTGTCACCACTTCTTTTTTAATTCCCAAAGTATATACACATGACCAATGTTTCTAAAATAACTTAACACAAAAAGTCCCATTAAAATCACTAATTTTAAGGATTGCTTAGGAACAATAATTTACATATGTAAAGTAGTAAAGACAGCTACAAGTGGAATTACTTTCCCCAGTTACTGGACTTCCCCAGGATCGATCTATTTCATTCTTTCAGACTCTATCCTTGAAAACCAGGAACCACATCAGCATCTACAACCATACCTTATATATGGTCAAACTCTGCTCCCTCAGAAAACAGTTCATCAGCCATGGCACTTATGCCAACCAGTGATGACCCATACTCAGGAAACAGAGGGGAACCCCTGAAAACAGTTCTGTTCTATGTCTAAATCCCACCCCATGCCCAGGTCTTCTTCCCAGGACTGAGCAGGAGTCTCACAGCCTACAGGGTGAGGCCTGAGTTCCATCTCCTCTTTTGGCACTGGGAGAGGCAAGGGCGAACGATGCTTTTTGAGGTACCTTTGGGTAGTGCTGCTTGATATACCCTACAAATGACATAAAGGAAGCTTGTCCAATTTGCAGAATTTGTGTTGAATGCAGCCCAACACAAATTCAAAAACTTTGTTTTTCTGAGACAGAATTTCACTCTTGTTGCCCAGGCTGGAATGCAATGGCATGATCTCAGCTCACCACAACCTCCATCTCTGGGGTTCAAGCAATTCTCCTGCCTCAGCCTCCCGAGTAGCTAGTATTACGGGCATGGGCCACCATGTATGGCTAATTTTGTATTTTTAGTAAAGACTGGGTCTCTCCATGTTTGTCAGGCTGGTCTCGAACTCCTGACCTCAGGTAATTGCCCTCCTCGGCCTCCCACAGTGCTGGGATTACAGGTGTGAGCCACTGTGCCCAGCCTTAACTTTCTTAAAACATTGTGATATTTTTTTCTAGTTCATCAGCTATCGGTAGTGTTAGTGTATTGTATGTGGGGCCCAAGACAATTCTTCCAACGTGGCCCAGGGAAGTCAAAAAATTGAACACCCCTGACCAAAAGGTATAGAAATAACGTCATCATAATCACAAAGCATGCAGAATTCAAATATAAAATGTGATTTCTTTGCCTTCAGGAGATAAATGCACTTCAAATGCAGACTGGGTGGTAGATATCACAGACAGACTTGCTCTTCCCCACCTCATCCCCTCTTCACAGACCTTCCAGCCTGGCAGAATCTAGAAAGCACAAGACTGCATTTCTCAGAGCTTCACACATTGACTACACACCCTGTTATGGGCGATGGAGGGAGACGCAAGAGGAGACCAGGTTTCTGCTGTTCTTCTGACAAGAGCACATATGAGGGTATCTGGTGTCAGCAGCAGTGGCCACTTCATGTGTGTGGAGAGGCAGGGATGCTGCTGTAGAAGCTGGTGCCCAGGCACTCTCTCCTGGAGCCAGCGGGCACAAAGTTGTCTTCCTGCTTCTAATCGAAGCAGAGGGAGTGAGGTCCTGGGCTGGGAGCTGGGGCCGCAACTTTGAGACTGTCCTCTCCCCGGAGCACACAGTCTCCTTGGCATTATCCTCAGAGCCACTCCCAAGGGCCTGCCTGCCCTCTACACTGGCTCTGTAAGAAACAAACTCTCCTATTCAGTTCCTTTCTCTTCAGAGTTCTGAGAGCAGCTTCTGTGCCATCCACATGTGACACGGACAGCCACACAAACTCCAGCGGTCCTGAGGTAGAAGAGCCCAGTGAAACCACGTCTTATGTTGAAATGCTTTCATGCAGGACTTCACAAAGCTACTGAACAGGTGAGGGACAGGAGAGAGAGCTGACTTGCTACACTTCTGCCATGCAGGTCAACTTCAGAGAGGTTTTCAGAGAGCAACTCTGAGCTAACTGTTTTATGGTGACCTGGCCAGTATTCTATAAGGAAAGGACAGCTAGGGCTCGGGCCAGCTGAAAAAAAACAAAAGGAATGATCATCCAGAGGAATTATACTTAATATTTATAAAAAGGTATTACAGGAATCACTTAGATACAGAAATTGAGGAGAAGGGCTTTTTTTTTTTTAACCAATGCCATTAGTTTTTCTACAATTGCACTACATTCCTATCATTATTTACTTCTTTTTACATAGGTTCATCTCTAGGGTAAGCTAGAGTGGGAGGAACACAGGTTGTGTACAAAGCTCCACTGTGACTAGTTTCATTATGTTGCTACACTCTGTCACCTTTACCTTTCTGCAAATGAAATAAGTATTTTCTTTGTGCTTTCCTGAGTTAATCAGAATTTAGATGCTCATGTATAGAAAAAAGAATTTTGTCAGCCAGGCACAATGGCTGATGCCTGTAATCCTAGCACTTTGGGAGGCCGAGGCAGGTGGATCACTGGAAGTCAGGAGTTTGAGACCAGCCTGACCAACATGGAGAAACGCTGGCTCTACCTAAAATAGAAAAAGTTAGCCGGGTACAGTGGTGCATGCCTGTAATCCCAGCTACTCAGGAGGCTCAGGCAGGAGAATCACTTGAACCCAGGAGGTGGAGTTTGTGGTGAGCCAAGATCACACCATTACACTCCAGCCTGGGCAAAAAGAGTGAAACTCTGTCTCAAAAAAAAAATCTGTCAATTATAATTATCATTCAAACAATGCCAGGTAATTAGGTGGAAAAAAGGAGAAAGAAGATTAAGGGCAACAGTCTACTGCAAGAAAGTTTCGCTTATGGGATTGCATGTGTGTGTGTGTGTGTGTGTGTGTGTGTGTGTGTGATTTCAATAGTAAGTCATTTCTGGAATAAAGAATTTTAATGATATGAATATAGTGTCATGTCTCATTTCCTACTTGCAACCTGAAAACAAAAACAATGTTTATGTCAAACACCACTAAAGTATATAGGGAAAGATGTCTATCAATTCTGTTTGTGTAAAAGAAGAGAATGATGTTTATATTCTATTTCTTCTATTTGTTTTGATGTCTTAAAAAGACGATGAGGAGCTCCAGTAATATGACTTTCATATGGATTAGTGTGTTGGTAGCGTTGTAGGGGAGCTGGAAGAGCCAAAGGGAGTTGTAGGTTGCCAGTTGTAGACTAGTACTACCTATATGTATTCTCCAAAACTTGTTTTAAAAAGGAAAATTATAAAGCACAGGCACAGATAACAGTTAAAGCATGCCTCTTCCCTCCCTCCAGCCCTAACACAAACATTCACTTCATAAGAGAAAGAAAGAGCAGAGAGCGTATTCACTGTATAAACATTCATTGGTATTAAGGCAAATAGGCTGTACTGTATTTCAGTCCATCTGCAGAGACACAGAAATAATTTGATTCATCAGAAGACATCCAGTGGTGTTCTCTGCATTTTTATCTGTATCCTTGTATATAGGGAGGCTTATAAGAGTATTAGCTATAATCTTCTCTCTCCTTATTTGTTTCAGAATGTATGACCATTGCTAGGTCAAGATTTAAGGTCCTGAATGCAAAACTATCTGGTAAGTTTTTAGGTGAGAAAGAGGAGAAAAGCTACAAAATGCCCTGCAGGAAGTCTATTTCAATTAATATCACAGATTCCTCTATTCTAGAGTGAGGATTCACTAGAAATCTGTGTTTAACCCTATAACAGGTAGAAAACAGATTACTGATTATGCCAGCAGATGACAGCTGTAAAAGAGGGCTGCACTTTAAGTCAGCCTGGACATGCTTCTGTCCAGTATGTAAATGCTTTTTACAAGGATGGAAGGAAGAAGGGAAAGAGTAAAAGAGAGAAATTAACAGGCAGAACCCTAAAGAAAGAGAAGAACAAACCGGGAGTCCTTAAGGAGAGCACTTCTGCTCTCCCTGCTTCACTGCAATTTCAGCTTCTCCTGTGTTGAAAGAGACCACCTTTGTGTCACCTAAGTGACCACAACTGCGTTATTTGACAAGTCCAGAAAACAAGATCTATGATCTAATAAAAGTAAGCAATCACTAAAACTGTTAATTTGAAATAAAGACCACATTTATTCAAGGAATATTTATCTATTTTACATGGGGAAAAAGATAAATTCATGTTCAGCAGGATGGTGGTGTGACTGACAGCAGAAGAAACAACTTTCAACCAAGATCTGCATCAGTCATGGTTGGGCCTTCTTAAGAGACTGTCTCCTTTTTCCTCACAGTTTCAACCAAGATCTGCATCAGTCATGGTTGGGCCTTCTTAAGAGACTGTCTCCTTTTTCCTCACAGTTTCAACCAAGATCTGCATCAGTCATGGTTGGGCCTTCTTAAGAGACTGTCTCCTTTTTCCTCACAGTATTCACACTCTGAGCTCAGAAGTCTTATAATCATGGGCAATTGTATTTTTTTAAATTAAATGCCTAAACTTACTAATTTCCCAAATATGATCAAATTTCTTCCCCCTTTCCCTCCAGTTGGCAGTTACTTATAAAGTATTTAGACCAAAATAGTCTGTTAAGAAAATAATTATTTAATTTGTAATGTTTTCCTACATTTTCTCTTATATTTGCACATGCCCTAAGCAGTCCAGCCTCTGCTTTTTAAAATAGTTGAAAAACTTTTTAATTGTAAATTGACAATTCATAATTGTATAAATGTATGGGGTACAGAGTAATGTTACAATTCATGAATAAAATGTGGAATAATTAAGTGAATCTAATTAACATATCCATCAGCTCACATATTTAATGATTCTTATGGTGAGAACATTTAAAATTTACTCTCAGACTTTTTTTTTGGTTATAAACAATAAAGTATTTTTTATTGCATTTTAGGTTTTGGGGTGCATGTGAAGAACATGCAAGATTGTTGCATAGGTACACACACGGCAGTGTGATTTGCTGCCTTCCTCCCCGTCAACTATATCTGGCATTTCTCCCCATGCTATCTCTCCCCAACTCCCCAAGCCCTGCTGTCCCTCCCCTATTTCCGCCTGACAAACCCCAGTGTGTGATGCTCCACTCCCTGTGTCCATGTGTTCTCATTGTTCAACACCCACCTATGAGTGAGAACAATCGATGTTTGATTTTCTGTTCTTCCGTCAGTTTGCTTACTCTCAGACATTTTGAAGCGTACAGTTCTCTATTACTAAGTATATTCACTATGCTCGGCAACAGAACTAAAACAAATAATTCCTCTTGCCTGAGATTTTTTTAACTCTTCAACCACCACCTCCCCATTTTGCCCACCCTCCAGCCTTGATAACCATTATTTTACTTTCTGCTGCTATGAGTTATTGTTTTAGATTCCACAGATGAGTGAGATCCTGTGATATTTGTCTTTCTGTGGCTGGTTTATTTCACTAAGGATAACATTCTCTGATTCCATCCATGCTGCTGCAAATGAAAGCATTTCCTTCATTTTTAAGGGTGGACAGTATTACATTATCTGTAAATACTATGTTTTCTTTACCCAGTCATCTGCTGATTGACTCTTTGGTTGATTCCATAACTTGGCTACTGTGAATAATGATGCAATGAACATGGGCGTGCAGATATTTCTTCAACAAACTGATTTCAGGTCTTTTCAGTAAATACCGAGAGGTGGGATTTCTAGATCATATGGTAGTTCTACTTTTCATTTTTTGAGGAATCTCCATATAGTTTTCCACAATGGTTATACTAATTTACATTTCCACCAACAGGGTTCTCTTTTCTTCACATTCTGCCCAACACTTGTTATACTGTCTTTACAGCTATTCAAGGTGTGAGATGTGGTTTCTCATTGTGGTTTCAATTTGCATTTCCTTAGTGATTTGTGATGTGACCATTTCTTCATGTATCTGTTGGCCATTTGTATGTCTTCTTTTAAGAACTGTCTATTTCAGTCCCTTGCCCATTTTTTAATTATAATTTTTTTATTCTTGCTATTGAGTTGTTTGAGTTCCTCATATATTTTGGATATTAACCCTTATCAGATGTATGGATTGTAAATATTTTTTCCCACTCTGTAGGTTAGTTTTATAGTTTCTCATCTTATATTTAAGCCTTTAATCCATTTTGAATTGAGTTTTGTATTAATATATGGTGTGAAATGAGAATCCAACTTCATTTTGTGTATGGATACCCAGTTTTCTCAAAGTCACTTATTGACGAGGGTATCCTTTTCTTATTGCATATTCTTGGTATAATACCTTTGTTGAAAATCAGTTGAACAGGCCAGGCATAGGGTCATGCCTGTAATACCAGCACTTTGAGAGGCTCAGGGAGGAGCTCATTGATGCCAGGAGTTTGAGCCAGCCTGGGCAACATAGGGAGACCCTTTCTCTATTAATAAAAAAAAAGAAGAAAGAGAAAATAAATTTAACTCATATGCATGGGTTCGTTTCTGGGCTCTCTATTCTGTTTCACGTGTTGGTGTGTCTTTTGGCCAGTCCCATGCTGTTTTAATTACTATAGCTCTGTAGTATAGTTTGAAACCAGGTAGTATGATGCCTTTGGCTTTGTTCTTTTGCTCATGATTGCATTGGCTATTTGGAAGTATTTGTGTTCCTACATGAATTTTAGAATTGTTTCTTTTATTCCTATGAAAAATGGTGTACTTTTGATAAGAATTGCACTGAATTAGTAGGTTGCTTTTTGGACATTTAACAATATACTTCTAAACAATCAACATGAAATATTTTTCCATTTATTTGTATCTTCTTCAATTTTTTAATTTTTAACATTTTATAATTTTCAGTATAAAGGCCTTCACTTCTTCATTTAAATTTATTCCTAAGTATTCTTTTGTAGCTGTTGTAAATGAAATTGTTCTCTTGATTTCCTTTAAGATAGTTCATTGTTACATATAGAAATGCCACTGATTTTTGTGTGTTGATTTTGTATCCTGCAACTGTAATATATTTATTTATTAGGTCTAACAAGTTTTTTTTTTTTTTTTGGTGGGGTCTGTAGTGTTTTATATATATATATATATATATATATATATATATATATATAT